>JAAGKR010001435.1:0-20241 GCA_011419295.1 Clarias macrocephalus
GAAATGAATGGACACTTGTACAAATAGATAAAAGTCAGATAAAAGTCATGTGTAATTATGAGTGTGAATCATCATGGCATGCAAATCCTATCTCAGCAAAAATAATAAAATTGAACAATGTAGCTTGTAATGTGAACTTAACCTTTGACTCTGGACTTGTTATTAGTTCTATTACTCTGAGTCTCCATCTTTGTCCAAATGGCATTGTGCTTAGCTTTGGTTCAGATCCCAATTACTTTTTATCTTTTCCTAGAATCTTAATTGCTATTTTATTAGTCATAATCTCTATATAGTGAAATTTTGCTTGGCTGTCATTGTTTTGGTTAAATTTTTAGGTCTTGACCTTGATTTACATCTCATTAATTGTGTATTGGTTTAGGTTTCATTCCTTTGATGTCTTGGTACTGGTTCACCTGAACTGGCTCTGAATCATGGTCCAATTTTTAATTCCATGAGTCCAAATCAAGTACTTCGACTGGAGCGTGGTGTCATTACTTAATCTTGGGTTAGGTCCCATTACTGTGTCCTAACCTCGGTTGTCATCTCATTATTCAAACTCTTGTTCTGAGTTTCCTTTCTGTGTTTTATTAGACAAAATTACTATTGAGAATTTTGATCTGGTTCTCGTTACTTAAACTGTTTATCTTTGTTTTGAACCTATGAATCTCGACTATGGTAAGGGTGCCTGGTCTGAGTCAGATTATTTTGCATTGTCACCTTGTTCTGATTTCTTTACTTTCATTGTAAAGATGAAAGTTAATTTTTTTTTAATTAATATTTTGAATCATTGCCCTTATATATTGTCTTTTGTAGAATTAGTCTAAACCTCGGTCTAGAGTCATTTACTCTGGTTCATGACACTCTGAGTTTGGGCACCCTCCTCAGGAAGCAGCAGAAAGAACTCCTACCACTAGGCAGACTCTCGCCGACATCACCACTCAGATGCAATAGCTCCAGTTATCCTCAACGTGCGTCACAAGCCCTGAAACCCCACGCGAGCCATGTTTACCAGCCCCGCCCACTTATGTAGGAGAGCCAGGTACATGCAGATCTTTGCTCTCTCAGTGCTCACTGATTTTTGAGCTACAAGCCTCCACCTTCTCCTCGGAATGGTCACGGGTAGCCTACGTCATCACACTTTTTACAGGCAGAGCCCGGGAGTGGAGCACGGGTCTCTGGGATGCCTGCGACCCATGTTGTAACAACTTTGAGGCATTCTCAAAGGAGATGAGGAGGGTTTTTGATCATTCTAACGTCGACAGGGAGGCCGGGAACAGGTTGTTAAGACTCCACCAAGGAACACGCTCTGCTTACGATTACACTATTGAAATTTGGACCCTAGCCGTCATAAGTGGATGGAACGACAGGGCCCTATCTTACGTCTTCCTTGAAGGCAATCAAAGATCAACTCATCTCTCATGAGCTACCCGCTGACCTTAACGGACTCATGGATCTTGCTGGTCAGGTCGATGCACGCCTCCGTTCAAGCCCCCCCCCCCCCCTCCCCCCCAGAGCAAGATGCCATGAACGAGTACATCCGTCCTCCTCACCCACTGGGACAGTGGTTTTCTTTGTCAAAAACAAAGACGGGTCCCTTCATCCATGCATAGATTACAGAACGCTTAACGAAATAACAGTCAAGAACCGCTACCCCTTACCGCTCATGTCTATCGTCGTTTGAGCTTTTCCAGGAAGCCACCATCTTCACTAAGCTAGACATGCGCAATGCATATAATCTCATCTGAATTAGGGAGGGTGACGAGTGGAAGACCGCCTTCAACGCCCCAACCAGGCATTATGAATATTTGGTAGTGCCGTTCGGACTTGCCAACGCCCCTGCCGTCTTCCAGAGCCTGATAAAAGATGTACTCAGAGACTTCCTGAACCTTTATGTATTCACCTATCTGGATGACATTTAGATTTTTTTTCTCATGATCTGGAGGAGCTCCGGCATCACGTTCGCCAGGTGTTACAGAGACACTTGGAGAACAACTTGTACATCAAAGCAAAGAAATGTGAATTTCACACATCTACCACCTTTCTAGACTTTGTCATCTCTCCCTTGTGGTTGGAGATGGAACCGGCCTAGGTCCAGGCGGTTTCCAACTGGCCAACCCCAGTCTTGTGACGGGACCTCCAATGATTTCTGGGCTTTGCCAATTTCTACCGCCGCTTCATTTGAGGGTACAGCTCCATCATCACTCCTTTAACCTCTCTGACTTCCTCCAAGATGAGCTTTTGTTTGAACAAGGAGAGGAACTATGGTGTGGGTGATTGGGAACTACTAGTTATCAAGGGTAGCGCTAGAGGAATGGAGACATTGGCTGGAGGAGACGGAGCTCCCATTTCTAGTATGGACCGATCACAGGAACCTTGAATACTTACATAGTGCCAAGAGGCTCAATGACCATCAGGCTTGTTGGTTTTTATTTTTCTCCAGGTTCAACATTGTCCTGTCCTACTGGCCAGGCTCCAAGAACACCAAGCCTGATACTCTCACACATCAGTTCTCTTTCCCCCATGACTCCATGCCATGTGACATGATCCTGCCCTCTTGTTGTCTAATAGCAGCCGTGGAACTGGACATTGTAGCTAAAGTTAAGCAGGCATTGACCCAGGAGCCCAGCCCAAGCAATGTTCCTCCAGATTGTCTCTTTGTTCCTCTCTGTCTATGCTCACAGGTCCTTGAATGGGGCCATGGATCCAGATTGTCTTGTCACCCACGTTCTGCCGAACCGGACATGGTTATAAGCCAGACAAAGCCTGCTTCAACTATCCAGGTCGTAAAAGAGACAGGCTGATCGCCACTGTACCAAGGGTAACTGTGTCCAAGGTTATCAACCCATGTGTTGTGCGACTCTTGGTCCCATCTTTGATGCTCCCATCTTCAATCAACCCTATGTTCCACATTTCACAGCTATGACGTATCGCAAACTGTCCACTGTCCCACTGTTTTTTGCCTCAATATTCTCGCATTTTGTTTCATAGTGTTCACGTCGTCAACTTTGCTTTGTTTTTCCGTTTTTCCCGATTCTCGTCTCACATTTTGGATTAGTTGCCTTGCTGACGGATTTAACGGCTTTGAACTCCTACTTTCGTTCCTCAACTACGGCTTCGCTTTGTGTTTTGGTTCAACGACCCCCTTGCTGATCGATCACACAGCTTTTTGAACTCACTCTCGTCCCTCGACCACGGCTCTGCTTCTCATCTCTCCATGACACACAGCTTCAGGTTTACCCAGCCCCCCAAACATCTCAAGACCACAGCTGCTTCTCTGCGTCTGGATCTATCTCTTCGCTACTTCATCACGCCTTCCTGACAGGGTTATGGTTTGGTTTCTTGATCTGGGTCTATTGGTTCTGAACATTTGTTTGGGTCATAGTATTTTGAGTCATGGTCTAGATCTCATCAGTCTTTATTTATGTCCCATTACCCTGGGATTTGACTTTGGTCTAAGTCTCATTACTTACTCATGATCTGGATTTTATTTCTCAGAGTTTTGGTCTGTTTGCTATTGTGTCTAAGTATTCTTTATTTGTTTTTGGTTCATTACCTCTGGTCCTGAACTTGCTCTGGATATCAGTAAGCTAATCACTCAGTTTCAGTCTTATTACTGTGGATCCGATGACCCTGATGTTTATAGTATTTTTGAAAATCTTACTTTGTAAGTCAGAACTCTAACTTTTCTCTTGGTTCTCTCTAATCTAAGTCCAGTCCTGGGTCTTATTACTTTGGGACCTACCCATTACTCAAAGTTGTCTTCTTTATCTAATTGCACTTGGTTACTTTTAGTCGTGGCTTGGACCTCATTGATGTTTGGTCTGAGTCTCATGAATCAGACTCTTGGTGTTGGTCTCATTACCTGGTGTCTTGTCCCAAGTCAGTTTTGGTCTTGCTCTGGACCCTGTTACTCTGGCCTTGATCAATTAATATGAGTATTTGTTTGGATGCCATCGGCTTCAAGTGTGGGTTTTGGTTGCATTACTCAAGGTGCACATCTGGGTCTCATTACTCTTAGTCTGGCTTTCAGAGTTGCTGATATAATGCACTACCTGCAGGCTGTGCAATGAAGCATCTTTAAAAATGGGATTAGCCAAAGATTAGACAAGCGTTTAGAGCTCACTGCACTGGACAGAGAGAGAGAGAAAAAGAGAGTGAGAGAGAGAGACTCACAATAATACAGCTGGCAGTGTGCCATAACTCATGGGCATCCAGCCAGCAGAAGATCCTCTCTAGGGCTATCTCACACACCATACACACAAAACGACAATTAATACACATAAATGCATACACACATTCTATCACATTCATGCATGGGCTCATCTTTCACACACACCACACACACACACACATTCCCTACTGAGTACACACTGACAGTGGAAGCTCCACCTGCCAATGTAGTAGCAAATTATCCTCTAGACTTGCACTATGGCTGAACTCCTTCAGGAGACCCAATTAGCAAAGATTCAAATCATCTCTCTCTCTCTCTCTCTCTCTCTCTCTCTCTCTCTCTCTCTCTTTCTTTATCCATCTATATATCCATGCATGTTTTCTCTTTTGTTGTGTCTCTAATTTAAACAGCAGTAAAGCAGCATGTGCTATCATTCTTTCAGACCATCACAGATAGATTTGTAATCAGGGCTCTTTGAAGATCAGCAATCCTGTTTCACATCAACTGCATTCATCAGGATCTCAAAGGCAAAAACAAGCAGGGAAAAAAATACTTGCATAACAACAATTTTCCTCCCTACATGGCCTACAAATGAGAGTTTTAAATATACAACTGCGATCAAAATTAAAAACAGGAAAATTCTATCTTAAAATGGATTAAAGCCTGCCCTGTTTTAGCCAACAAGATGAGTTCTGTTTATAAAATTTGCAATATTATAAATTTGCCTATTATAAATTATAAGTTATCTTTTTACTGTGTTCTAGTTTAAATTTACATGAATTGTATCTAGTTTGAATGTCAAAGATTCCTTCTAACATTAGACCTTAATAAGATTCCAAAATTCTTTCAGCTTTGTTAGTTACTTCCTTAAAAGCCAATTGTACCTTGGTGCAAATTGGTACATTGACTAGATTCTATTCCTGCTGATATACAGCAAAAAATCGTGACCCTGCCCTTTTTTTTTATATTTTTGCTTCCAAAGAGCCAGACTTGCTTGCATTTTTTGACTCTCATTTTCAGTAAAGTCCCAGTATCGGAGCAGTTTCAGAGGAATGTTTTTTTTTTTGTTTTTTTTGACCTATGAATCATGTACCAGTGAGCAACAGGTGCAGATGATAACCGGTGATTAGTCTACTGCTGATGGTGAATGCTGAGTGGTTGGAACAGACGAGAGGGGAAATGAGGTCAGTGCTAAAGTTGCTACATAAAGAATCAATGTTTAAATTGTCAAACACTTTTGTTCACATTTTTTTAATTGACATCATGAAATGAGGGCTGGGTCAAGACTTTTGCACTTAGATCTACCACCGTAAGAAATATATCAAGAAAGACAGCTTGACAGGAGCTGAGCTCATTTCTGATGTTCGATTTCAGGAAGCAAGTAAGGGAGCCAGCTGCAACTTCCACCCTCCAGAAGCAATGAGACTCAGCGGGAGGGCAGCCATTTTGGTTTGGAGGTGAGAATGAGATTCACACGCTCAGTGGAGCTCGATTTCCGGACGCTCTTCATTGACAGAGAAAAAAAAAATCATGTACATGTGCACAAAGTATCTATCTGATTTGTCACAAGTACATATAGTATAGATTACTGTGCACAGAATAGACACTATACTATTTGATTAGGCAATAAAACAAAATAGGCTCTGCTGTTATAGGACAATAATCAACAGTGGTGTGATGAGGTTATAGGATGAAGTGACGTTGGTTATAATTCTCAGAAGAGCATTTACCATAGCGTTTTATTTCCCTTTTTACATCAGCAATTTTTCATTTATAATTGTATTGTATGTTGTGAAATAATCTGCAAAGTACTGACTTCTAGTTTCCGTTCTTTATTTATTATTTAATTGTTAAGCTCAGATATTTATCAAGCCACTGTACTGTAGCTCAAATATTAGAGTAAAAAATGAATGGTTTGACAGCAAAAGGAGATAACTCCATTTTTTCAGCTTTGAGAGAAAACAAGTTTTTTTTTTTATTTCTTCAAATGAAAAAGAAGTGTTGCAAACTGATAGAAATATACTTTGCATGAAGCAAAATATTTTCTCAGTATTGTTTCAAAAAGCTATAACTTCATTTCCCCAAATTGTGTCAGAATAGATAACTCGGAATGTTGTATTTAAATTTGCAATTTAAGTTGATAGATAGATAGATAGTGTGATATACACTCACCTAAAGGATTATTAGGAACATCTGTTCAATTTCTCATTAATGCAATGATCTAATCAACCAATCACATGGCAGTTGTTTCAATGCATTTAGGTGTGTGGTCCTGGTCAAGACAATCTCCTGAACTTCAAACTGAACCTCAGAATGGGACAGAAAGGTGATTTAAGCATTTTTGAGCGTGGCATGGTTGTTGGTGCCAGACGGGCCGGTCTGAGTATTTCACAATCTGCTCAGTTACTGGGATTTTCACGTGCAACCATTTCTAGGGTTTACAAAGACTGGTGTGAAAAGGGAAAAACATCCAGTATGCGGCAGTCCTGTGGGCCAAAATGCCTTGTTGATGCTAGAGGTCAGAGGAGGATGGGCCGACTGATTCAAGCTGATAGAAGAGCAACTTTGACTGAAATAACCACTCGTTACAACCGAGGTCTGCAGCAAAGCATTTGTGAAGCCACAACATGCACAACCTTGAAGCGGATGGGCTACAACAGCAGAAGACCCCACCGGGTACCACTCATCTCCACTACACATAGGAAAAAGAGGCTACAATTTGCACGAGCTCACCAAAATTTGACAGTTGAAAAATGGAAAAATGTTGCCTGGTCTGATGAGTCTCGATTTCTGTTGAGACATTCAAATGCTAGAGTCAGAATTTGGCATAAACAGAATGAGAACATGGATCCATCATGCCTTGTTACCACTGTGCAGGCTGGTGGTGGTGGTGTAATGGTGTGGGGGATCTTTGTTTGGCACACTTTAGTGCCAATTGGGCATCATTTAAATGCCATGGCCTACCTGAGCATTGTTTCTGACCATGTCCATCCCTTTATGACCACCATGTCCCCATCCTCTGATGGCTACTTCCAGCAGGATAATGCACCATGTCACAAAGCTCGAATCAGTTCAAATTGGTTTCTTGAACATGACAATGAGTCACTGTACTAAAATGGCCCCAACAGTCAAAAGATCTCAACCCAATAGAGCATCTTTGGGATGTGGTGGAACGGGAGCTTCGTGCCCTGGATGTGCGTCCCACAAATCTCCATCAACTGCAAGATGCTCTCCTATCAATATGGGCCAACGTTTCTAAAGAATGCTTTCAGCATTGCCATGTAGAATTAAGGCAGTTCTGAAGGCAAAGGGGGTCAAACACCGTATTAGTATAGTGTTCCTGATAATCCTTCAGGTGAGTGTATGTGATCGGTAAACTTATATGATGTTCCTTTGGGCATCAACTGACTGTGTCCATCGCTCGTCCCCTCAGTTTATAACCTTACAGTACTAGCTAGCAATAGCAGATAAATTTAATGCAATAGCGTGTGCATGTCTCTTCTACACGAGATATGTAATATTTTTTTGCTTCACCACAATGCTTACACTACAGTATCACACATAGCTTTGTTAAGTACACTACAAGTCAAAAGTTTAGACACACCTTCTGATTTCATGGTCGCTCCTAGTTTTTATTTCTTTCTACACTGTAAAACAATACTGAAGGTGTTTATCCAAAATACATAATAATCTTCTTTGAACAGTTGATATTGAGATGTATATCTGCTACTTCTGCTCTGTAAAGCTTCATAACGGCTCTAATCTGAAAACGTGTTTGTTATTTCCGAGGCTGGTGACTCTAAATGAACTTCTCCTCTGAAGCAGAGGTAAGTTTTGGTCTTGCTTTCCTGTGAAGGTCTTCATGAGAGACTTCATGGGGATTTTTTTTTGCAAATGCACTTGACAACACTGTTCTTGCAAGAAGTCTTCCAGAACAGCTAAGCTTCATGTGTTACAATAAAATCTGACCGTATCGCTTCTGTGTAATCACTTAATTCAATGTGTTATTTATTTATATTTTGACTATTTTTCTAAAATGTAAAAAAATATATATAATAATAACTATTATTATTATTATTATTATTATTATTATTATTATTATTATTAAACAAAACTATTGAGTGGTGCTGTAAATAACATGGTGTTCACACAAGATCCAAATCACAAAATGCAATTATTCACACCATGTACAGCAGACATTAAGTGACACATAACTGCAGAGGTCAAAGGTCAGGGTTAAGTTAGTTCATGTACTTTGTTACTGTACTGGTGTATATTGTTTGAAGAGGAAATTTCATCACCTGCTGGCTATTATTGCAGAACTTGACTTGCCTTTTCATTGACACACACCTAATAATGTAACAGGTGTTTGAAATCGGAAGGATTGCTGGTTGCAGACATCTACGAAAACAGCATGTTTAGATTCAGGAAGCGTCGAGAGAGAGAGAGAGAGGCTACAGTGAGACAATAAGCAAAATAGATACAGGTACACAAGCAAATAGAGGACTTCTGCGTTTAGTTCAGTAATATTTGCCCTAGAGAATCTATACTTTTACTCAAGGACAAGAATTGTGTCCTCAGACCAAACATTCTCCAAAAAAAATAAATAAATAAAAAACCTGAGCACATTCAAACCATATGCTGCAGTTGTGGTCTCCTCACATCTTTGATCCACCGATCATGTGACAGAAAGAAGTGATGGAATTGGCTAATCATCATGCAACAACTTTTGCTGAAAAATTAGATACCTACCACACAGATTTTCTTCCGAATTTAGTCATATCCAATTCCCATTCATTACTAGGGGGCTCCTACAATAAGGCTGCCACCACCAGTCAGGCTGAAGACTATCACGTGTTTCCTCTAAACCGCATGATGCCAGTCAAATGCATCTTTTCAAACTGCTCGCTCACGCACCATTGGGGCAGTGTAACATACATACTCTGAGGAGAGCACTATCTGCTCCTTCCAGTTGCATGAGCTCACAGATTCCCATGATTGACTCTAGAGCCGTGATTAATGTGAGAGCACTAAGTGCCTCCCATCCCAACCTGCTGAGAGAGCTCGGCCAATCAGCTCTTTCTAGGCTCCCAGCTGCAGGAAGCTACAGCGTCACCCGGGAATCGGATGCTTGCTGATTTCCGAGCAAAAGTTGTTGCATAGCTAATGTCATGATCACATAGCTAAAACTTCGACCTAACATGGATGACAATAAACAGGTCCAGTCAAATATTTCTATTCCTGAAGAGACTGTTAAATGAATGTTTAGATAAAACCATTTACATCTAGCAGACACCCTTATCCAGAGTGACTTGTATTTTTATCTCATTTTACATCTGAGCAGTTGAGGGATAAGGACCTTGCTTAAGGGCCAAACAGTGGTCATGGGGTTTGAACCTAGGACGTTTCAAACCATAGGCCAATACATTAACCACTGAGCTACCCCTGACCCCTATCTATAAAGATTAAGTTTAAGGTGCAGTCCTTCCCAAAACAAGACTGTGGTAGACCACTAGAGATTCAGAGCCCCTTGATAGTCTTCCCTCCGCCTCCTCCGATCTTGACAAAGCCTTGACTATAGGTTGTTGATGCCTGGCTGCTAGAAGATGAATTAGCAATTAAACCCACCATCACCATGTCTGGTGTCTGGTGTCGTGTTGTTGATTTCTGGAAGTTACTTTTTTTTCTCTGTAGAGGGATAAGGATGCAATAACAAACATCGATCGTTCCCTGAAATGGCTTTTCCAAAAGCTCTGGGACCTTTTATGATCAAATACTAGCCAGGTACATCGGTTACTGCCTTAAAAGGAATACATCTTCACCGACAGCCATTATGGATCCTTTTGAGCAGACCAGGCTGGTCATCATGCACTGGAAATGGTGAGAGGAAGAGACAAAGCAAAAAAAAAACAGGAAGCTGAGCACAAGGTCACCTCATTACAGCCCATTTGTTCCAGCTGTCATTAGGAATCACATGGAGTGTCACTCACCCCGGGAACGAGAGAGAGAAGGAACGAGAAAGACACGCGGGGCTGGTCGAAGATGTCACCCATCATATCAGTGCCAAAGCTCACACTTTTAAATGCTTTACAGTATCACTCCATTATGACCTTGTGTCTCATGAAACCACACTCGGGCTCGTCTCTCTGTACTTCCCCATCCATCCCTCCTGTCTTCTCTCGTCCCTCTTCAATAAGGAGGAAGGGAATCTTTAATAAGACGTTATCGTGTGGGATGAGGAGATAAGCGCGGGCTCTGGATGGCTAATCATTAGCAGCGGTGGCAGCGGTTTCAAAATGGCCGCCCTGCAGCTAGGTTTTCCATTTTGTTTCTCAAGAGAGATAAAGAAACCCTGCTGCGAGGCACAATGTCGTTCATGCCACGAAAACCACTGCCGTTATTGATGAAGATGCCCCCGCTGAATACACACACACACACATCCACGCACACTCCAATTTATGAGAATTTGTTTGAATTGCTGATGGAGTGGAGAAAAAAAGGATTCCCGGGCATGGTGGAAAAAGCAGATAAAGAGGTCTAAATGTTGGCTTTGAACTGTTTCAGGAAGGTAGAAAAGTCATCCAGAAAAAAATAAATGATATTCAGTCCAAGGTGATAGTATGTGTGTGTGTGTGTTGAGCAAATGAGCTTCTACACTCTGAACTGACAGGAGCTAAATGAACAAATATAACTGAACGTGAAAACCATAAAATTTTAGATTCGTTTTTGCATAAACGTTTTTTTTTTTTTTTCTTACCCCTTGGAAACGCAGTACAAGATGAACTGTGCGTGAACTCTTTTACCCTTCACTTTTGCTGAGTGCAAACTTTTCTTTTATGTTTGACTTACCAAGAACAAACATATGCTGTACATTTAAGCAAAAGTGTTGTTGGGTTCTGGAATCGTTCACAAGTGCCTCATACAGTGGGACAAAGCCAGGGAGGTGTTTAATATCTGCATGATTGTACACTTTGTGCTCCTGACCTATGATTGGCTGATTAGAAGAATACAAGAATAAACAGGAGGACTGGTGGTCATCATTCATCATCTGTAGTGCTTTATCCAGTAATCAGGGTCACAGGGGCCCAGGAGACTAAAGGGATGAGGTGTGGTACACCCTGGACAGGGTGCCAATCCATCGCAACGCCAATTAGTCTAATCTGCAGGTTTTTAGACTGTGGAGGGAAACAGGAATACCCAAGGAAACCCATCAAGCAAACTCCATGCAAACATGAATCAAACCCAGACTCTGGAGGTGCAAGCAACAGTGCTTTTTTTTTTTTTTTTTTTTTTTTTTTTTCATTCGGCTGCTTTCCAGTTAATTTTTTTTTTTTATATTTATCATAATGTTTCCGTGCCCACACATTTACTCTGCCCCTAGTGGTCCTCTATATTACTTGTCCTGTGCAAGGAAGCCTGGATGCTATTGCAGGAGACTCATTGGACTAGCTGGGGTACACAATGCCAATCCATTACAGTACAATCAAACACACTATGGACAATTACTGTAGCCTAATCGCCATGTCTTTGTAAAGTGGGAGGAAACCGGAGGAACCAAAGTAAAGCCACCAAGCTTAAAGGGAACATGCAAACTCACTGCTACCTTGGGAAGAAATCAAACCCTTGACCCTGGAGGTGCCATTTGTTTCATATTAATATTGTTTTGTTTTGCAACATTGTGTTAGGGAAATTCATTCAACATTATCCCATCATCATCCCATCACAATTACAATGTGGAACAACTCCATGTTGTTCCACAATGTACTTGATCAAAGAAATTCTAAATTTCAAAAACAACCTAATACCAATATTGCCCTGGCGTCTTTAATATCACCAACTTAACATCACCACGTTTTGTCAAACCAGAAAGTCATGCTGGGTCTGAAGAAAACTTAATAGTTAATATTTGTAACCAAGCAAGAAGAACGATATGATGAAAGTACTTCACTACGGTGCACTAGTACATGATGTTCTGTTTATCCACTAGGAGTGGATGGGTGCCAATACATTTGAATTCTGACTTGTTAATTTTTTCAGCTTCTACACAAAATATATCTTATACAAATAATCATGCATTTCCAATACACACGGTTCATAAGAGATTTCCTCATAACCAGGAGCCCTTTGGACCTATTTGGACTTGATTAACTTCTCTAGGCCGACGTCATTTGTAATTACCTTCACAGTGAAAAAACTCAGATTTGTTTTGGTTTATTTTTCTAAAAACTGGGATGTTTTGCTACTTTATTGGCTCATGTATTTATAGAGATCTAGAATCGCAATGTTACAGCTTGTGTGCATATAAAGCGGGGATTTATTGCAGCTGTGGCTGTCATTAGGCTTTATAAAGCCCCACTTTGTATTTACATATGCTCCAGCTAATTTAATCAGCGCATATGATTGCTCATGCAAGCTTTCGGTTTTCATCCAGCAGAAAGGACAGAAAGCATAGTGACTTTTGATTTCTTTTTTATTATTATTATTATTTCCTTATTTATTTTTGCCTGAAGTGTTACGACTCTCTGGTTACACACTGCAAAAAGTATAAATCAGTACAAATGATTACAAATTGTTGCATCATCACGTAAAGCAGCCGCCCCAAAATCTTTCAATACAAGAAGCCATGTCTGATCATAAAATGGCAGACGTCTCTCCGAACAGAGTTGAACAATTCACACTTGCAAGAAAAAAAAAAAAAAAAAAAAAAACAAACAGAAAACAGTAAGTGTTCTTCAGAGTGGAAATTTCCTCAAGGGAGGAGGACTGACTGAAGTAAAATTACACAGCAGCACCTGGTAAAATAACGCATAAAGTAACCCCGGCTTCACAGTTAAACCTAATGGTGGCCACATAAGCCGAACACCCGACACGAAAGGCTGATTTTCTCACCGTAATCAAACTCAAATGTTGCTTACACAACCACGCTGCTGTGCTCTTTACAGCCGCGAAGCACATGCGATCTGGCACCATGGGCTTATTCCTGGTATAATAACCAATAATAACTATAATTATGCTTGAAACTGCCATGCAGGGATATGTAGGGCAGATTGTACTCGTGATAATTTTATGGCTCGAGCTTTGACGGAAAAAAAAAAAAAAAATTGAGTCGAGTCTAAAATCATGGAGGTGTTCTCTTAATAAAGCCTCTTATCATAAAAAAACACAAGATGTAGACATTCTGGATATAGCATGAGTGTGCCAACACTGATCTGGGACGGTTCTGTTATGCAAGATCGGTAATGGATTACGACAGATCTACAAATTGTAGACTTGCTCTTGCATGAGAAAGTCCTGAGTACTGAAGCAAATATGATTTTCATCTTGGCTGGGTGTTCAGATTTATACTAGTTCTAAAACTCACACACTCACTCATCATCTATACCGCTTTATCCTGTATACAGGTTAGCAGAGGGCCTGGAGCCTATTCCAGGAGACTTGGGGCATGAGGTAGGGTGCCAATCCATCACAAGGAACACACACATGCAGTATATACACAGACACTTACACACTCTTTCAAACACTACAAGCAATTTGGGAATGCCAATTATCCTAACCTGCATGTCTCTGGATTGTTGGAGGAAACCCACCAAACCCACACACAGGGAGAACATACAAAATACAGACCCTGAGGTGGGAAACGAAACAGGATTCTGGAGGTGCTTGAAGGCGTCAGTGCTAACCACTAAGCCACCCACTAGCAAACCATGTCCAGAAAAATTTGAAATGGTAGGGAACTTCCTCTAAGTCTCCACTGGTTCAGTTCCAATCCAGGAGTCACTTTTTTTTTTTCTGAGTGAAGCAGCAGTTGCTGTCATTTATTTATGATGGAAATGTTCTGACAGTTCTTCTGAAATTTATATGTGTGTGTGTTTGTGTGTGTGGGTGTGTTTTTTTTTTTTTTTTTTACATTGGACCGCTTCCTCAACAAAAAATCAATTCCCTTCTGGTTTTATGAAAAATACTAAAGCTCACAAGTCTTGTAAAAAATACTAAGTATTACTTTTTTTAGACACACTGTGAGGCTAATGCTGCTACCGGTGGCTTGTGTTAGCATTCAGTAGCAATAAATGAATTGCACATGGATATAAGAGGGTTATTTCAACATGCCCTCCTTGATTTCACCTGCCCAGTTATAAATATATAAAACAGCGTTTATGTCTCCAGTCCTTCTGTTTCTTGGGGACTAAAGCTAATCTCTAACCTAGCCTACCCTAACCTTTAGCTCTTAGTTACATTTTAACATTTACATCAATTAACATTGAAATAGTCTTCATGAACTGCTCAGGAATTGCCCCCCTTCTGTTTTAGTGATTTTTTTCTATTCTATTCTATCTGTCCATTTTTTAGGTCACTGAGAGACCCTTAAGACTTTCCCTGCATGTCATACTGTGTGTGGATGTGAAACATGACAAATAAAATTTGACTTTGAATTTGAATTGTTTGTCAGAAATGAAGGATGCAAAAGCCTCTAAAACTGGAGAAATACCTTAGAATATCTTGAGCATGAGTGAGTTAAGCGTTTTATCTGTTGTCCAGTTTCTTCATTGTAATTGGCTGGAAAAATGTATGTCGGTGAAGGGCTGTTCAGAAGCAGTTCATTTAAAACAATTCTACAGTAACTAACCTTATATACATAAGTATAAGATCATCCTCAACTCTGGCTACCTTGAAGTGCAGTTAATCCTTTTGCGAGCATAATTTGTTCTGGAAATGTGCTTGGAATCCAAAGCACTCATATATCAACCCAAATTTCCCCATAACAAATAATGGACACTTGGATGATTAGTTCGACCCAAAAATATTCATGTAAAAATAATTATTACAAAATATAAAGTAAAAATAAAGCAAATTAACCTGCACTCTATCTTTGAAAAGAATCATGGCTACAGTAAGATGAGAGAGTAGAGGAGGAGAGAGGGGGCTACACACACACACACACACACACACACACACACACACACACACACACACACACACACACACACACAAACTAATGGGATGATTGCTCTATGACAGAAAGTCTCTGTCAGCAAACTGGAATCTTTAACAAGGAACCTCTCAAGGAACACTTGTTTTTGCCTCCTTTTGAGGATTTCACGGAAATGTGACATTGCACTGTCATTAAACAGATTCATCTCCAGCACTGCTACAGCCTTTTAACCATTTTTCTCTTCACTGGGCCATTGTTGCAGTAAAATAATGCTTTACACATGCACACACGTGGTCGCAATATTATAGTAAACAGTACACATGCGCACGGATGTAACTCGTAACTATACGAGTGACACACATGCACTGAGACTGAGCATGGGAGACATTTACCCACAATCCCATAGCGCGTTACAGAGAAGAACCATTGGCTCAGTTGTGATCAAGTGATCAGCAGACAAAGCATATGCATACTACTCATATATCAAGACCTCACGTGTTTATCAAGTTAAATTTTATTTTAAAATGTTTGCTCGTCCTGCAAAATGATGACAGACTGAGTTACTCGCACTCCAAGGTTCCACTGTATCTGTTGAACCTCATTTTTTTCTCTTTGGCTTTTAATTTCTAGAGGATGTTGAGTTTCAGTTGTTTTTCTTTTGTGTTTTCAGACTTTCTTAATGGCTTGTTATAAAGTGTACTAAATAAAAAAATATTAGATTTTTTTATTTGAAGGAACTAAATTTTATGCATTCCGCACACATACTATGAATTCATAATCTTGGTTTAATACCTCATGGCTGCAGGAACTTTTCTGGATGACCTGGAAAAGCATGATCTTTAATAATAATAATAATAATAATAATAATAATAATAATAATAATAATAATAACAAAATGCAAAATAACATCATGTGCTGGATCAGGTGCTGTTTAAAGCCACAACTATTACTCTTATTGTGAGGGTGTTCAAGTCAAATCGGTACTTTTGATTGTACAGAATGACAGAACACAGTTCTGAGAGTAAAAAAAAAAGATTCTATATAATCTCCTGCTGCACTAATGCACTTATCCCAGTGTTTCACTAGTGCTTGGATACCATCAAGTTAGAAAGCAGTCATTATCACATAGCCTGTTTCCCGTCTGAAAGACTGGCCTCCCAGGACCTCCTTTAATGGCAAACATGCGGAAATGTCTTGGAGCGAGGTCAGGACTGTACTGGGTATGTGGTCATAATTCCCAGCTGAGTTCCTGTAACGTGCAAGTGGTGTTGGTGAATGATTGTGTGAACAGCTCACACAGACAGATGCCTCTTTTATTGGTCAGAAATTGGCAAAAAGGATCAGGTGTTCCACTGGCTGGATGTTCATGGGAACAACTGCAGTGCGCTTCAAGTCACCTTGGCCGAGATCGTCATTCATAAACTTTTCATTACTTTTTAAACATTTTAACATCCATAGGGGTCTGAACAAGCCAATTAGATTTCCCCGCTAATGTGACCTCATATAGGAAGACACTGAAGCATTTGGGGTAGGAGTGAAATTAATTATCACTTGTTAACGAAATAGTAAAATATGGGACCTTTAATTTCTAACATTCCAATCAGTAAGTATTAAGTTAATAAGTCTTAATAAGCTCATCTTTCTCTTTAGTATGTGGATGCAAGTACATATTCAAATAGTGCCTTGCTAAAATAATCAGAAAGCTGCTAAAGAAAAAAGAATTATAACTTATTATTATCATCATCGCTGTCGCGTGGCTTTATTAGCGATTCCCCTCACGTTAAGCCGAGCATTTGAAAAGGGCTTTCATTCACATTTATCTCATTAACATAACACGCACTCACCTCAACACTCCTTTATCCATTTATTCATATCAGGATTTTGGAAAAGAAAAGAAAAGAAAAGAAAAAATCTAAATCCCGTCACACCTTTACTCTGAGTTATTCTCGACCTTCCAGTTCGGTTTATTCTTCCTGGGAGATCTGAACACATTTAGCGCATGCACATACGCGGAAATTTACATCTGGTTTCCTCCTCAAACTCGCCTTCATGTGATTTACGCAACACACCCATTCATGTATTTTTATTTCATTTTTCACACAAACAGATTCATCCTGGATTTGGAGCTTCAGTGTCTTTTATTTTCAGGATTCTATATTTTTTGTGTTCTTAAAGTTCTACTTTTTTCCAGACACATTCAAGTGCACTTTATCGCAGACGACAGGAGGCAGCAGGAGTGCTTTCCGACACTAGCTTTCTTTCTTTCTTTTTTTCTTTTTTTGATGATGATGACTTGGTGTGTCAGAGCCCTAATAATTCTGCCCCAAGATACAATTATTAGCGTAGAGCTGTAGAAACCGCAAATAGACAGAAAACCACTGGTTCATTAGAGACGAGCCAAGTGGAAGAGAGGTAGGGGACATTGAGTGGCCAAGGACAAAGTGTTTTTTTTTTTTTTTTGTGCAAAAAAACTTTAGCACAGAATGAAGAGTTTTTAATCTTTTGTCAGAGAGAGAAAGAGAGAAAGAGAGAAGCAGAGAGAGAAATGGAGGTTGAAACACAATTTGTAAAAAGAACAAAATGAGAACAACCAATGCAATCAGGTACAAACAGTTTGGTCAGACGAGGGACGCTGTGTCCCTGGCATGAGGCAAACACAACAAACAAGTTATGATCGTCTAATCATAACTTCACGTTACTGTTTTTTTGTTTTTTTTCCCCAAAACGTTTAAATACATTTCCAGAATCCGTGTCTCAATTTCTCAACAGTTTAAAGACAAAATTGAACTACTTTGGTTAAAACTCCACAAACTCTTGCAAAATACGACGGATTTAAACCATTCTCTTCTCAAACCTGATTCCTTCCGCCAAAAATCAACACACACACACACACACACACACACACACACACACATACACACACACACACAGAGATATCATCTGCTCATCTCGTACAGAGCATCAAATAAACACTGCTGTGATCGGTTCAAAACCATCAGAAGTGTCCGTGTACATTCTGCCTTCACGAGGCTCTGTTACATACAATACCAGTCAGACGTTTGGACCCACCTTCCAAGTCTATGTTTTTTTGTTGTTGTTGTTGTTTAGTGGTGCATTTTCTACATTCTAGGACAATACTGGAGATTTCAAAACTATGAAATCACACATATGGAAGTATGACACTAGTCCAAAGTTTGTACACCCATTCTAACTCCATGGTCTTTCGTGATTGTTGTTTCTTTCTACACTGTAACACAATCCTCAAGGCATCTAAAATAAACAATAATCTTCTCTGAACAGTTGATATTGAGATGTATGTCTGCTACTTATGCACTGCACATCCTTCATAACGGCTCTAATCTGAGGTGCTGGTTGTTAATTGGTGATTTCTGAGGCTGGAAACTCTACACGAACTTCTCCTCTGCAGCAGAGGTAAGTTTTGGTCTTGCTTTCCTGCGAAGGTCTTCATCTCAACATCAACTATTCAAAGGAGATTATTGTGTATTTTGGATAAACGCCTTCTGTATTGTTTTAACGCATTATTGAAAGAAATGAAAATTAGAAAAGGCCATGGAGTTAGAAGGGGTGTACAAACTTTTGACAGGTACAATATTCAGCAATAAAATTTGTACTGGTTATTAATAATAAATACCAGTAAACTGGTGACACAATCATGGGCACCCAAGGTTCATCAGTGCTGGTGGAAAGACCAGCCCACCCGGTCAATGCTGGCCATGATAGAAAGGTATCAGGTTGGTTGGTTGGTTGGTTGGTTGGTGGCACAAGGGGGACCTACACAATGTCGGGTATAACAATTTAAGGATTCAATGAAATGTCTGATCTGGGGAGGTTTCCTGCTCCTCGTGTTTGGTGAAATGTATTATTTTTGCGTCCCAAAAAAGCACGTTCACTACATGTACAGTACATGGAACACAAATGTTACCTGTTTCACGCTGTATGTAGAAAAACCAAGGAATCCCACTGAATGAGAAACTCGGGGAACAAACTTATTTATAAACAAAATTTATTCGTTACCGCACTACAACTTGTTCTTCTTCCAAACTAATAATGCAATGAAACACATTCAGAAAACCTCATGTATATCGACAAGGATGTTCTCCTGGAAAAACACAAAAAAACACATGGCATGGCCGATCCATCCTTGGCGTTCATGGACGGTATCAAGTGCATCCTCCATTGCCTGGAGTAGTGCCACATGCTGGTTAGGTCTGTGTTTACACACTTTCCACCGCCATGCCGAAAAGAATTCCTCTACTGAATTTCGAACACTGGAAGGTAGCGCGTCACCTCTGGTACCTAGTGGTTCGAGTAATGCTGAAAATGCGGAAAAATAGAGGGTGTGGCTAAAAACCGAACCGCGTCACTAAACAATGTGATCCTGGATGTTCATGATGGCTTCCGCTATTGTGAGATAAACTCTTTCGATATCCACGTTAGTCAGGTGCTGCCGGTGCAAAACGGACCTAAAGAAGCAAACATCTGACAACAAGCATGTCTCAGCTGATCGCTCGTGCTCGGGTTGACTTGTTCATCACTTAGACTTTAAAGAAACGAGCGCAAAACAGAAAGATGGAGAGACACGAAGGGAGGAAGAGAAACAGTGTGAAAAGGCAAAACAGATCTCGTCTTGCAAAAAGAAAACCATGTTGTATCTGCGTGTGTGTGTGTGTGTGCGTGCGTGTGTGTGTGTGTGTGTGTGTGTGTGTGTGTGTAAAAGAGAGAGAGAGAGAGAGAGAGAGAGTGGTGAGGAAAAGGCAATTCGTCGCCTGTTTACACCTCCAGGTGATAATGCGACACCTCCTCAGCCGAAGCGGCGGACGGAGAGATGGAGCGAGAGAGAGAGAGAGAGAGGGAGGGGGGGGGGGGGGATAAAATAAGACAAGCAATGTGTCCCCAGTGTGTGTCGGCTGGAACACAGAGGTGTTGTGTGAAGTAGAAAAAATACCCAGAAGGCCACGGGGCTCTGTAGGAAAGTAATTAGAGCAGCAGAGATACATGTTTTCGGTATTGTCACACACTTGAACACACACTTTCCCTGCGGCCACACACACACACACACACACACACACACACCTTTTACAGTTAACGTTGCAGGTTAATGATGTGTTAAGTGCTTTCT
>JAAGKR010001435.1:27622-62622 GCA_011419295.1 Clarias macrocephalus
CTCTAAACAGAACAATCAGAGCTCTGACTCTAAACAGAACAATCAGAGCTCTGACTCTAAACAGAACAATCAGAACTCTGCCTCTAAACAGGACAGTTAGAGCTGTGCCTCTAAATAGACCAATCAGAGTGCTGCCTCTAAAGAGACCAATCAGAGCTCTGCCTCTAAACAAACCAATCAGAGCTTTGCTCCTAAACATACAAATCAGAGTGATGCCTCTAAACAGAACAATCAGAGCTCTGCCTGTAAACGGGACAATCGGAGCTCTGCCTCTAAACACACCAATCAGAGCGCTGCCTCTAAACGATACAAATCAAAATGCTGCATCTAACCATACAAATCACAGTGCTGCCTCTAAACAGACCATTCTAAGTGCTGCCTCTAAACAGACCATTGAGAGAACTTCCTCTAAACAGACTAGTTAGAGTGTAGCCTCTAAATAGAACCATCAGAGTCATACTTTTAAACAGACCAATCAGAGTCAGACAAATCAGAGTGCTGCCTCTAAACAGACCAATCAAAGTCAGACCAATCAGTGTGCTGCCTTTGAACAGACAAATAAGAGCACTGCATTTAAACAGACTGATAAGAGCACTGCCTCTAACCAGACTAATCGGAGAAATTCCTTCAAATAGATTCTTTAGATTATTCAGAGCACTGCGCTCTAAACAAACTGATCAGGATGCCTCTAAACAATATGAATCAGAGCTCTGCCCTCTAAACAGACAAATCAGAGCACTGCCTCTAACCAGACTAATCGGAGCAATGCCTTCAAACAGACCACATAGAGCCCTGCCTCTAAACAGACCAATCAGTGAGCTGCCTCTAAACATAATAATCAGATCCTTGCCTCTAAACAAACCAATTAGAGCACTGCCTCTAAACTGTATTGAACAGTGATTTCAAACAAATTGCAAAATTTATTTTACTTTTAAAAACATGTATGTAAAACCTGGATGAATTTGATGCTTTTGTTTGGCTTTATATGGCGTAACAGTGTAATTAGGCAACACATACTATCCCTATGCTAACATAACCATCCCTCTCTTAATATCCAGCAGATGACACGGACACAAATACAAAGAGGGTTTTCTTCTAGTTTCTAAATTTCCACTTGATTTTTTCCCCCTGCGCTGCGAGTCTCCCTGGTCGGCTCAGCAAACACACACTCAAACTCCGCAGTCTCTGCTCGCTAGCACATAGATTCTGTGTCTCGCTGACAAGCTGTCGTGTTTGTCACTCTTCTTAATCTCTCTCGCTTTCATCGACCATTTCACATTCACGCACTTGATATTATTATTCAGCTCCGTTTCCCCGGAGAGGGAATTAGCAAACGAAAACAACGCCTGCCTCCGCTAATCCCTGTCTGTTAGCAAAGGCTGTGTGGCTGCTCGCCACATCCTCGCCCAAATCTGCATCGATTCAGGAAGTAAGAGGTTTGTCCAGCACACACACACACACACACACACACACACACACACAAACTGTGTTAGCACTGTTTGCGTGGCAAAGTCTGTCTGTGGCTTACTGTACTGAACTGAATCATGCACCATGTCTAGATGTAACAGCTGCGCTAGCTTCCTGCACGCGCGCTAGTCTAATCAAATGGAAAATAAACAGCATGTAATGTTTGAGTTTAGATATCAGGGTATGATGTCTTTACTTCACTGTTATACACAACGGCGTTAAGGTTAAAATGCAATCCTGGTAGATCCAAGATGGCGTCCACTGAAACAATCCAGGGCGGGAGAAAGAGTTAGACGCCAGACTTATTATTTTAGCTCCATTATCCTCATCGCCCCGGCACAAAGCTAAAGGAGGTTGCGTAAGGCAATTACAGGCTAACACACACTCGCTCACACACACCCACGTTCGGTTTCCTCGTCGGCTGGTTCTGACTCGGTGTTTGAAAAGAACGTCATGAAGCACAGACCCCCCACGGAGCTGAGGAGCAGGTCACCTCGACACCGCAAGTAATCAAAGTCTGAGTTTCACTTCGGCACGAACCACACAGCCTGGGGCCTAATCAGAGTCGGCTTAAAGGCGAAAGAATCACACACACACACACACACACACACGCACGACTGCACAGAGCTGTAAAAACTTTATACACACAAGGACATATCCTAAACCACAGCAATGGTATTACAAAGAAAAGACAACATTTCTTAGAGTTTCAGTGAAGGAGGTGTGGCCTGTGTGTGTGTGTGTGTGTGTGTGTGTGTGTCAGTGAGGGAGGCGTGGCCTCTATGTGTGTGTGTCATTCTCAGTGAAGGAGGCGTGGTCTTTGTGTCTCAGTGAAGGAGGAGTGGTTTGTCTGTGTATGTATGTTAGGGTTAGTAAAGGGGCGTGGCTTGTCTGTGTGTGTATCAGTCTTAGTGAAAGAGGCGTGGCCTCTGTGTCTCACTGAAGGAGGTGTAGCTTGTCTGTGTATGTGCCAGTCTTAGTGAAAGTGGCGTGGCCTGTGTGTCAGTCTCAGTGAAGGAGGCGTGGCCTGTGTGTGTGTGTGTGTGTATCAGTCTCAGTGAAGGAGGCGTGGCCAATGCATGTGTGTCTGTGGGTGGGGGTTCATTTAAAATGGGTCTAAACAGGAAATTTTTCATGATTTATGAATTTTTATTAAAAATTTTATCAGATTTGATTCTAACCATAAATACACTGTTACCCCATCAGCCACAAACACACACACATACACACAGACACACACAGTGCGAGTCAGGTGGATGTTGGCCATTAGTTTAGCTGGAGAGGCCCACGTAATTACGCCTGGCATTTTGACAAGTGTTTGTTGGATTGAAGGTCAACTGTGTGTGTGTGTGTGTGTGAGAGAGAGAGAGAGAGAGAGAGAGAGAGAGATTCATGCTAATCTCACAGCGAGATACTCCACAGCCGCTCTATTCCAATTAGAGAGAGAGAGAGACATGAGGGAGGGGGAAGTGAGACCGGAGTGCAGCTTCATCCACCTGCTTTTACTTTTACATTTATTCATTTGGCCGAGGCTTTTATCCAGAGACAGTTACAGCTGAGGCTTCAGGGTTAAGGCCACACGCTAAAGGGCTCAACAGTCTGGGATCAGAACCGACAACCATGCAATCGCTAGCACAGACATTTAACTACTGCGTTTCCGTTTACGCGCACTTCACATGCATAAAAAGCGCCTGAGCTTCAGCCGTATCAACTGAAGTGTGTGCTGAAGGTGAGGCGGAAACGCCGAAGTGCCGGAAGATGAGTCAATGTGGCCCATTTTCTATTCTGAAGTTTTGCATTAAGTATCGTCAGGGTAAATATATACACATATACACCCACCGAAAGGATTATTAGGAACATCTGTTCAATTTCTCATTCATGCAATTATCTAATCAACCAATCACATGGCAGTCGCTTCAGTGCATTTAGGGATGTGGTCCTGGTCAAGACAATCTCCTGAACTCCAAACTGAATGTCAGAATGGGACAGAAAGGTGATTTAAGCAATTTTGAGCTTGGCATGGTTGTTGGTGCCAGACGGGCCGGTCTGAGTATTTCACAATCTGCTCAGTTACTGGGATTTTCACGCGCAACCATTTCTAGGGTTTACAAAGACTGGTGTGAAAAGGGAAAAACATCCAGTATGCGTCAGTCCTGTGGGCCAAAATGCCTTGTTGATGCTAGAGGTTAGAGGAGGATGGGCCGACTGATTCACGCTGATAGAAGAGCAACTTTAACTGAAATATCCCCTCGTTACAACCGAGGTCTGCAGCAAAGCATTTGTGAAGCCACAACACGCACAACCTTGAGGAGGATGGGTTACAACAGCAGAAGACCCCACCGGGTACCACTCATCTCCACTACAAATAGGAAAAAGAGGCTACAATTTGCACGAGCTCACAAAAATTGGACAGTTAAAGACTGGAAAAATGTTTTGTGACCACCATGTCCCCATCCTCTGATGGCTACTTCCAGCAGGATAATGCACCATGTCACAAAGCTCGAATCATTTCAGATTGGTTTCTTGAACATGGCAATGAGGTCACTGTACTAAAATGGCCCCCACAGTCACCAGATCTCAATCCAATAGAGCATCTTTGGGAGGTGGTGGAACGGGAGCTTCGTGCCCTGGATGTGCATCCCACAAATCTCCATCAACTGCAAGATGCTCTCATATCAATATGGGCCAACGTTTCTAAAGAAAGCTTTCAGCACCTTGTTGAATCAATGCCACGTAGAATTAAGGCAGTTCTGAAGGCAAAGGGGAGTCAAACACCGTATTAGTGTGGTGTTCCTAATAATCCTTTAGGTGAGTGTGTGTATATATATATTTATCTACCTGGCTAGCATTGCAGGTATTTCGGAAGCTAAACAAAAATGGCTGATCACTAAGCTAGCCACGCCGTTTTCAAATAAGAGAAAACTGTGTCACTCTAAAAGGTGAAGAAGACTCGAGCGAGCGCAGGTTCTCTAATTAAAGGGTGATAAAGCGCAGGCGGAGACGCTCTTCTCAGAAATAAAGTCGGGAATTAGCATTCGAGAGCGCAGACGCTCATCGTTCATAATTTCTGCGAGGCGAGCAGGAGGCTGATGATGTTGACTTAACATTTTGTCTGACATTTTAGTTTGACGAGGCCAGCCATTACCTCTCTCTACACACTTACAAGAGGCTCTTATACACACTCACACACACACACACACACACACACACACACACACACACACACACACACACGCTTACTTGGCAATGATTTCGTAATATGTCATCTGTTTGACTTGACTGATGCAGATTGAGCAGAGAAATATGCAGCTGTGTGTGTGTGTGCGTGCGTGCGTGTGTACGTACCTGCCACTTGGGCCAGCAGTGCCGTGGTGATGTTCCCGGCGTTGGGCTTCACTCTGAACGTTACTGCAGGACCCAGAACCCTGAGCAGGACAGAAAGCAGAGAAAAGTCTTAGGACAAATGGTTCATTCCTAATATTCTGATTTTAGAAATAAGACTCTGTGTGTGTGTGTGTGTGTGTGTGTGTGTGTGTGTGTGTGTGTGTGTGTGTGTGTGTGTGTGTGTAGCATTGAGCTGGATGTGGCATTACTTCTCACTTTTACAGTCAAGTCACAGAAGCAGCGTAAATTCTCTAAACACACATTCTCTCCTCATCAGGGAGTTACAACACTCCTTATTTCCACTGTGTAACATGAATGAAACTAATCTAGAGACTAGTTACAACTGGTAAGCTAGGATTTAAACCTAGTAGGCTTAAGTTCCTGTCTGTTGTTATTTAGACTAGCTAAAATTGACAAGTTGGACTAGCTAGAACCAGTAAATTGGTAAGTGTAACTGGTTAGTTCGGCCAACTTAAACTGGTCTAAACTTGGTAATTACTTGAGCTGCGTCTTTTTGTGTAAAATTAATGTAAATCTGGAAAAATACTAGTCAGAATTAGCCTGTTATATTAATTAAAATTGTACATTTAGTCTAGTTAGATCTGGTAAGTTAGACAGGTCAGAGCTAGAAAGTTTTACTAGCTAGAACTGGTAAGTTACACTAGCCAGAACTACTAATTTAGACTTGGTAAAATAAGTAGAATTAGCTAGAACTAGATATGTTAGAATAGCTATAACTGGTAAGTTAGTCTCGTTAAAATCAGTAAGTAATATAAGTCAGAACTACTAAGTTACACTAACTAGAACCAGCAAATTGCATTAGTTAGAAATTGTCTCTAGGACGAGTTTGAGCTGATTAGTTAAAGTAGTTAAAATCACTAGATTATGCTAGATAGAACTAGGAAGCTAGACTAATTAGAATGAATAAAATTGACTAGTTAGAACTTTGGTTAAAATTATACATTTGTTGTACAAGCTACATCTGGTGGGATGGAGCTAATAAGTGTGACTAGTTAGAATTGTAACGTTACACTAGGTAGAACTGGTAAGTTACACTAACCAGAAATGTAAATTTAGACAAGCTTAATAGGTAAATTAGACTAGATAAAACCAGTAAGTACTAGTTTGAGCTGGTAAGTTGGACTGGCTAGAAATTGTGATTTAAACTGGTAAGTTGGATTAGCTCAATTTGTTACACTAAGTTACATTAGCTAGAACTGTGAATTGTAACTAGTTCCATCCATCCATCTAGGAACCTCTGTAGTCCAACTAGGGACCGTGATGGCCAACAGTGACTATTGTATTTATTCACATTTTGTAGAAATGGCAATTTAAACTAGCTATAACTGATAGGTTAGACTGGATTAAACTGGAAAGTTAGACCAGACAGAACTAGTAAAAAGCTAGTAAACTAGTAAAAAGCTGCATATTTCTGCATATTTCTCTGCTCAATCAATCAATAAGAAGAACTACGCATTATGACTAGTGACAACTGGTAAGTACATTACCATGGTGAGGACTTTATGGTGAAATTACTTCTTGCTAGCAAATAGAATGAGAAATCCTCCACAATGTCTGAACAGGATAAAGTAACATGTTTGTACAGATTCAGCATTCAGCAGCATGGAGAATAAAACTGGCCCTGATCTGTAGCTTTTCTATAATACGCCTCCGGACACACAGGTTGTCAGTGTGAGATCAGAGACTGAGGGGAAGGACAGAGGGATGGCAGGAACTCAAACAGCATGATGATGGGATAAAGCGTGGAGTCTGCACAACCCTGGGGAACAAAATTGAGATCCCTGAGATCCGCCGAGAAGGTTCAGAGATACTATCTCCTTCTTGGAGCAGTGAGAGTGGCAAGTTAGTGCAGGAGAAAGAGTCTGAGAGCAAGCGATGACAGAAGGAGAGAAGAGAGAAGGGAATGAGACAGAGAAGCAGAGAGAGACAGACAGACAGAGAAACAGCAAGCAGTAGGGAAGTTAGGATAAAAAGAAAGTATAAAGAGAGCACTGAAGGACAGATGTAAGACTGAGGCTGAGGACCAGAGAGAGGGGAGGGGGGGGGGGGAGAGGGGGTTACAGGGAATGGATCTGTCACCAAAGTAAATCCCATTCACACGTCTGCGGGAGGTGAGAGGCGAAACCTTTCAGCCTCCTGACTCACACGCTGGAACACTTCTTTATAAAGTCTCCACTTAAACTTTCTCTCGGAGGAAAAGCTAACCTGACCCCGCCCCTTCCTCGTCTCAGCTCCTCACCACAAACACAGCGCTGAAGAGATCCTGAGGTTCACAAGTAATAAAACTCAGCCCACGCATTCCTACGACTCCTGTAGAGACACAAATGAAATTCACTCCCCTTCATGACCACAATTCTACTGCTGTGTCCCAACACACACAAACACACACACATAAACACCACACAACACACACACACACACACACACACACACACACACACACACACACACACACACACACACAGTATATACAGTACAAACTGCTAGCATCCTTTTAGCTTGTCTTAGCTTCTATAGGTCTTGTTCCTAAAACCCACAGCACTTTCATAATATCTACTCACCTGTGCAAACGTTCAGCCTACACTGGTCCAGAGCTAGTCTCTGTTAATTTAGCTTAGCTATAAGCCTTATAGGCCTTAGCTAAAACTAGACCTCGCGAGAAGTAGCGTGCCCATGCTGAACAATAATAGCCCTCTGCCATATCATACATCAATATTAATTTTATTTATTTATTTCTATTTACTCATTAACCTTTTACAAATGTACAGTATACTATTCTAGCCTTTGCTACCCTGATAATAGAATAAACCACTTCCATGACATATGCTGTCTTGTCCGGAACCTGCCTTAGTTTGAACTGGTATAGCCTTTACCGTCTACTGACCAACCATAGCTAGCATTAGCCCTCAGCATCAGTGGCCTGATTTAGCCTTCACTGACTTCCTTTTTTTAGCCTAGCTTTCACATTTTCTTAACTTGTTCTGCTCTAGCATTCACTAGTCTTTACTAGCCTGATATTAGCCGAAACTGGAGTGTTGATAAATGTACTGTTACTTATACTCTTTATCACCTGATTTTAGACTACGATTTTATGGCTTGTGTTAGTCTTTGGTCATCTGTAGGGACCCTTTATCAGCTCTGTTTGAGTGTCTACTGGTTCTCAACTAGCAGATACCGTCTGGTTTAATCTCCTACTGACGTCTGGTATGGCTTTCATTCTACTGACCAATGCTAACCTGGACTGCCATTAGGTTACAGCCTATTGGCCTTAACCTTCACTGCGTTGCTTATGCCTTCACTCAAACTCAAGCTCAAAATATATGTGTATAGCACTTTAAAAAACACCCAAAAGTTGATCAAAGTGCTTTACAAGGTTAAAATAAAACATAAAAATTAGGAACAAAACCTATTCAGCAGATAAAAGGACTGTGCTCTACTGGGAATGATATGTGAGAGTAAACAAGTGTGTCTTGACTTTAGATTTAAAGAGGACCAGGTCTGATACTAATGATATATCTGATGTATTGTGACTTCCACAATTTTGGCGCAACCACAGCAAATGTTCGATCACCCCAACGCTTCCACTTCAACCTGAGCACCTCTAGACAGCACTGACCAGAAGACCTTAAGTATCTGTCTCCATTCTGAACAGTCAAATTGAATGCCTTAAAAACAAACAATAAAATCATGAAATTATTTCTAATATGCACCGGGAGCCAGTGGAGAGAGTGGAGAATAGGTGTAATATGTCCACGCCTACAAGTGCCTGCTAAAAGAAGAGCTGCTGCATTCACTGACTAGTCTTTGCTTCAGCCATTTCTAAGCCACTCGTGGCACTGCCCTCACCGGCCACGCGCTAGCCTCGCTTTTACCGATTTTATGCTAAGGTCCTCTGTGTCTGTGCTAATTAAGCATTAGCCCTAGGCCAGGCTTATTAATGTCAATTTGCTCTAATCTAGGTACCTTAAATTGGCTCAGTCTTAGCTAACACTTTTACTGACCTTTTTCTCACCTCCTATTTTAGCCTAAACTAACCCTTACCCCAATGTTAGTCTTGCAACATTCTGTGCTAGTGTGGCCCAGACCTGCACTTTATTCACGGCAGAGTATCAGGATTATATAACGCTTGCCTTGGAACCACGTGAATACAGCACTCTCTCGCTCATGCTGCCATCCTCAGAGATAACCTACTGAACTTGCGAAATGTCACATCCCTGGCTTCCTACAGTTTGATAATCCAGAGCGAGAATAAAATGCTGTGCGGTGTGTTTGCTGTGCGTGTGTGTGTGTGTGTGTGCGTGTGTGTGTGTGTGCGCGTGCATGTAGCGGGAGAGAAATGGAAAGTGTTTTTGTTATATGTGCTTTGTTATTATTAGTAGCATTATTAGCATTGCTCTTATAGATGTTATCACCTTGTAATTGCTTTGGCAATATTGCAAAGCAACAGAGGATGTGGTGGAAAGTGTTTGCTCCTGTGTGTATAAAAGTGTGTGAGAGACGACGAAACAGTCATGTGTGGATATTTCTGTGTGTGTTCATGTGTGTTTGTGTGTGTGTGTGTGTGTGAGTTTGAGTGGGTACATCACTCCCCCACCTGGTTAGATGGTGTATGACCTGGAGTTTCTCTTCCATAATTTCAATATAGTGTCAAATAATACATAAAGAAACACTACCTACTGTATATGAAAAGACCTGAGTCAATCTAGAGATCATGTTTAAAAAAAAAAAAAAAAAACTTTAACTTTACACTGAGCAGCTATAAAATTAACATCAACATCTGGTGACAGGATTTTGGGCACCCAAGGATCACCCTTTCCCATGGGAACAAAGAACAGCCCTTCCAGTCCAATCCCTCAGAAAAGTCAATGTACCACAAGTACCCACAAAAAAGTCAATTCTGGCCACAATAGAAAGGCACCAGAACACCCATTTCATGGCAAGGCAAAGGGTCCAAGGCTGCCATCCCAGTGTCCAAACTCCCCAGATCTGATCCAAGGAGGACTCACCCTGCAACCCACAGCTCCCAAATGATGCCCAAGGAGCCAGAGCAGCCATGATGGCACAAAGGGAACCCAAAACCTGTTACAATCTGGTTATAATGTTAATGTTTGTAATCTTATTGCTGATCAGTGTGTGGTTGATATGTTGAACTGTAAAACGCATTATTAAAGGCTAAGAGGAAAATGGTGAACCATCATTTTCCAGGAAGAAATGTTTTAATTTTGCATGATCATGATCATCGATCACTTAAAGGCTTAGTGAAATCAAATCGTAAAAAAAACTAACTAAAAAAAAACACATAGGAACTCACAGCTGTGTTAATAGTAACAGTAAGAGCGTACTTAAGGAATTGAGACTAATTTTTATTTTTTTTTGCTTTGTAATTTAAAGAACTGCTGGTGTTGAGTCGGGAGTTAGACATTTTCATGTCTGATGCATGCATCCCACTGTTAATACAACTCTGGGACAGATTGTACCACGTCACTGGTGTCATATTCACATTTAAATTTTACTTCCTTATGTCCTTACATTTACCAACCAAGTCATTTCCCCATACTACAACATTTACACTTGCTATGTCGCAAAGAAAAAAAAATCCTTGCCTTTTTTTTTCACTGGCTCATTGGTCCACCAGTACTGGTCTACTGGAGGTACCTAAGACCACTCAGACATCAACTTTTAGTGTTTTTGCCCTTAAACCTGACCTTCATTTATGTGCTTCCTTCTTTTCCCCATTTTAACTTGAAACGTTTCTCATTAAACTTTCTTCCCTTCTCACTTCCTACTAGTGTTGTAACCTACAGTACAGCTATTGTATATTGAAACACTAGGTCACTGATGGCTTCAACAGAATGGTGGGAAAAAGTCAATATAGTGTACTGACTGAGGCAGTGAACCTCAGTTTACCACAGATCTTCCAGGAGGAGCATTTTTACATACATCAACCCATTTCTCCCCAACAAACCCAAACCTGTCCAACTCCATTTTCCATAAAACACGTAAAGATCACCTGGAACAGTTTCACCCCTTCAACCTATCACATGCTTGATTGAACTTAACACCTCCTACCTTCTAATCTGCCACCTCACACCTAGCATTCCTGCCACATTAACCCACTATTCTATCTGGCCATGAAGGCTCACAGATTTCTTAAAGAAATGCTTGGCTCCACCAGGCTTTTTCACTCCTCCTCCACTATAGTACAGTGACCAAAAATAACAGTTCAAATGAAATCTTGGAAGACCTTACCCTCTCCCTTCTTCTTAATCCTTCCCCAATTTAATTCAGACGTTCTACTTTTGTGTCTCTCTGTCTGGCGATAGGTCAGAAACGACAGTGCAGATCTCGGAGGGGAGCCTAAGGCGGTGGGGATGTAATTGCAGATTCTTTTTATGTAGGTCTCTCTACAGAATGCTGTCAGAGCAGGCAGTTTGATCAAAAGCAAAGGCAGCCATGGTAATGAGGGGCAAATCCGTAATCATTATCCAAAAGCCCGGCTGAGGTCAAAGTCGTAAAATAACCAGAATTCCAGCGAACAGGGAAACAAGGTATGCAGGAATCTAGAAAATGAGGAAATTAGGAACAAGGAATGTACCGACACTGGAAATGCCTTAGATATGCCGGAACATGAAAGACAAACACAGGTGTGGATAATACAATGGATAACAGGCTATTTAATAGGTGCAGACTCAGGTTCAGGACAGAATAAATGGAAGTTGATGTCAGCAACCAACTTTTTGCAACCGAAGTGTTATATATAGGTAGGCTTATAGAAATGTATTCATTAAAATGTTTGATTGTAACAGAATGTAATCTAAGATGAGCAAATAGAGTTTTTGTTTGTTTGTTTGTTTGTTTGTTTGTTTGTTTGTTTGTTTGTTTGTTTGTTTTTTGCCATCAATATACAGTGGAACCTCGGATTAAGAGTAACACGGTTTGCGAGCATTCTGCAAGATGAGCAAGGATTTTTAATAAAAAATTTGACTTGGAAACCGAGCGAAAGTCTTGGTTTACGACTACTGAATATCAATGTATCACGCATACGCCCCTTCTTTGACACCGAGTATCACATGATCACAACTGAGCCAATGATTTTTCTCTCTCTTGCGCTGCGGAATTGTGGGTAATCGTCTCCCCTGCTGGGTCTTAGTGCTCATCTCTTACTCATCAGACGTCTCATTTAGGTTTTTATTTTTAATTTTTATAGTGCTTTTTAACTGATTAAGGTCAGCTTCAAGTCTCTCAATCAAGAGCATCAGTTAAACTGCTGGTGCCAATCTTGTGGTTTGAGAACCAGCACCAGGTTGCCACTGTGCGGCAATATGCAGCCACTAGAAATGCAGGGCATCCTCAGTGCCAGGCCCAAGCTTGGAGGAATGGGTGGGTTGAGACAGGAAGGAACAATCAGGAAGTGGCTGTTAAATTTGTTTAGCTCAGGATGCCTGCGATGTACAGTAGGTGGGAAAGCAGCATGATGAGGCAGTGGTGGCTCACACAATTAAGACTCTGGGTTTCTGATTGGACAGCAGGTCGAGTATTGAAGCTCCAGCACTTAAGTCTATCTGCTCCACGTGTGCTGTATCTCCTGGCTGACCCTGCACTCTGTCCCCAGCTTCCTACCTGAGATATCTTAATCTTAACCAACACCTCAGCCACATATTGCCAATTTGCAAAAGTCTACCATGCTATGTCTTGCTGATGCAACTTTATACATGGACCAGACGTATGTGTCCAGCTTTATCAGCATGCAGTTGCAAAACCCCCTCTGTAGGCATGTTTTAGGGACAGAAACTAAAACATACAGTTAACAGTTTGGGGTTGATTTATTATTATTATTTTTTTTTTTAGATTTCAGGTTTAAGTTTAGATTTATTTATTATTCACTCCTGAGATCCTGTCTGAAGTATTGAACATATTTTTTGAAGGTTTGATATAATTTTCAATGTCTTTTTTGAACCTTTATCAACAGTAGTGTGATAAAAAAAAAAAGAAAAATGTTGGTTGTTTTTTTAGTTCTGTGAGATTGTACTATATCCAAACTGTCTATTTACTGACTAATAGAAGACCAATTCTGTATGTGAGCAACAGAAGAAAAACTCAGTCTGGTTGTTTCTGTGATTACAGTGCTTGTGTGAAATTGACCTACAAATATCTAGCAAAAGGTGTTATACAGTGTAAGGCAGTAACACACACTGCTCAGCTCTGTGCTTGACTTGTAAGCCGTGTTGGATCAAATGTAATAAACACCACAGATATATTGTACAAGATTTGCCATGCTATAATGTCAAGAGGATTTCTGTTCAGCATGAGCTTCAGGATAAACACCATCTCACTAATCTACAGGCTTTCTGATGCAGCACCATTCACTGGACTTCATGCCATAGCAGAGACAACATAAAACTGTGTAAGCTAGCGTCAGTACTGCTTGGTTTGGTGCTATCTCAGCACATGTAGAGGTTCCTTGAGTGAGAAAAGCTCTAGGAAGTGCTTTTCTAGAAAAATGAAACATCCTAAGCTATCAGGGCTTCGAGAGAGGTGTTAGAATTTAGACCTCAGTCTCGTCACAAAATATTAAAAGTACAGAGCTTTAAACACACACACACACACACACACACACACACACACACACACACACACACACACACACACACACACACACACACACACACACGCGCGCTCATTATGAAACACTCGCTAATCAAGCCACTGCTCTCCACCAAGGGGGAGGTTTTAAAAAAAAATAACACACACCTACGCATGGTCTATTTTATATCAAACACACACTTTCCCTTCTCTCTCACTCACACACATGCACACGCACACACACATATACACAGTCAATATTCTTATAGGTCAAACACAGATACATAGTGCAACTTTTAAAATGAACAATCAGTCCAAACAGAAATGTGATTTTCACCCACACTCACTGACTCACACTCCAAAACACACACACACACACACACACACACACACACACACACACACACACACACACACACACACACACACACACACACACACAAATTGATAGAAGGAGATATTTGCCCCTTGTATTTGTGTGTGTGTGTTCTTACGAGAGCTGGAGGAAGTCGGTCACCCGCAGGTTTGCTCTCTTTGCCAGGGTTTCCATCAGGTTAAGACCCTGATCAGTAGAAAGCGCACTAGAGGGGTGGAGAGAGAGAGAGAGACAGGATATTATACACACACACACACACACACACACACACACACACACACACACACACACACACACACACACACATATTACTAGCTACATCTAGGAATCACAAAAAGATAGATGGACAGTGAAAGAATGGATAGGGAGAGAAAGACAGACAGAATGATGAACATGGAGTATCAGGAAAAGGGATGGATGGGTTTGTGGAAGAATCAGACAGACACATAGAAATATGGAGGAGGTGGTTAAAATGAACAAGGAGTAACGGGTTGGATTGAGGTATGGAAGAAAATGGCTGGGGAACGAAATGGAAGAGTGGAATGGTAGAAGCGGATAGAGTGATGGGGAGATGAGGATAAAGAAGTAGCAGGTAGCGATGTAGAGAAATACTGGGAAGGGAACAAGTGGAGGAAGCAGATAAAAGGGAAAGGAGGGAGAGATGGAGGAAGTGGATGTTAAAAACAGATGAAGTAAATGATGGAGTGAAGAAGATAAACAAAAGATAAGAGAGTATATGAGATGATGGGATGGAGAAAGTTGATAAATGGATGGACTGAGTGGAAAAAAGATAGAAAGATAGTTTAAAGAGACTGAGGAAGAGGAGGGAAAGTTGGAGAGATAGAGTGGATTGATGGAGGCAGATGAAGGAGAGAGTGACTGATCAAATTATCAGATAGAAGGAGACAAGGGATGGAAAGAGTGGATGAAAGGACAGAGTAAAGGGATGGAGAAAGAAGGTAGGAAGATGTGTGGAGAGTGAAGGGATTGGAAGAATGAACAGAGAGTAGAGTGATGGTGAGAATGGGAATAGAATGAAGGGATGAAGGGTGAGGAGGAAGAAATGGAGGAATAGTGTAAAGGGTGGTGGATAGAGAGATGAAGGGAGACATTGAAGGGATTGATGAAGAAGAAAGAGATGGACAGAGTGAAGAGACAGAGTGAATGGATCAAGGGAGAGATTGTGTTACAGTAAATGGATGGAGAGATGGAGGGACAGAGTGGGTAGATGGAGGGAGAGAATGGAGAGATGGAGGGAAAGGGGGAAATGATGGAGGGAAAGGATGGTAAACAGGATGGAATAATGTAAGAAGAGGAGGGAGAAATAGAGGATCGAGTGGAGAAATAGAAAGTGTGAGTGTGAAGCGATGGAGGGAGAGGATGAGTGATGGAGAGATATCATGAAGGGTTAGAAGGAGATGATGAAGAGATGGAGGGACAGAGAAAAGGGATGGAAGAAGAGGATGAAGAGTTAGAAAGAGTGTGAGGCGATGGAGGGAGAGGATGGACGAGAAGGCTCAGGTGGCCTCAGCACTCTGATAAATCACTCACATTTTCCTACAACAAGCCAAACAATAAGGCGCAAATGGGATTCCTGTAAAGTGTGATTCTTTATCACACACACACACACACACACACACACACACACACACACACACACACACACACACACACACACACACACACACAGGAATCGATGCACACATTTACACTTATATATTTGTACAATTACATTCAGATAAACACGCACACACACACACACACACACAAGGTGAGAATGAAAATTTTATGAACCTATTTCCTTGCAAATGTTTGTGTGTGTGTGTGAGTGTGTTGAGCTCTTTATTGGAAGAGAAGCTGTAACACCTTGTGTGTGTGAGTGTGAGAGAAGACCAGCTAGAAACACCTTCTGACCAATCAGAATTGCTCACTCTTCCTTCCCTGGTTAGGGTTCTGCGCTAGTGAGGGGCCGGTTACTCACTCCTGTGTGACGATGTAGCCGAAGTCCCCGTCATGCTGAGGGGTGGAGTACGGCGTCACGTCCACCCTGAGCTTCTTCTCCAAATGTCCTTCTTTTCTCTCTGCGCCCTCTTCTCCGCCATTGTTCTTCATGTCTTTGCCGCGGAGCCACTGCTTCACCTCGGCCTCGCCTCCTGCGTCCTGCAGGTCCACCGTGTCGGGTTCCATCTTCTTTCTCGTTAAGTCCACGCTGGTCTGTGTGGTCCGACTCCGCACGATCTCCACCCCCGCTGATTTCAGACTCGCCGGCTTTTGCGGGACATCGAAGAAGCCCGGGAGAGAAATTTCGTCCCTGGGGTGATCTGTAGCCTCAGGGTCTGAGTTACTGTCCAGGAAATCGAGAAGCTGACTGAGGAACAGTTTGTCCTGCAGAAGATAAAAAGCGTAAAGAAGTAAAGAAGAACAGATCAATGAAAAGATGTTAAAAAAATCATTACGAGGAAAATGGGGAAAAGGGGTTTAGTGTTGGTTTGAAACATAGAAGGTACTGTAAGAAGGTCTTAATCCTCACAATGTCCTGTTAGTTGCAGGAGAACAATATCATATGACGTACAACTCATAGGATGGCTCTGGACACAAAGAAATTTTTTAAGAGCTTTTCAAGCTTATCTTGGCATGAGATTGATGTTGTAAACAGAACATCTTTCTTAAATGGTAGATCTATTATTAGATGATTTTGGTAGATCCTGATATGAAGAACTTAGACTACTACATTTGCGCCATTTGGCAGATATCCTCAACCAGAGCAAATTTACGTCTTATCTCATTATACATATGAGAAGTTCAAGGTTTAGGGCCTTGCTCAAGCGCCCAACTGTGGCAACTTAGTGGTGCTTGGTTTGAACCTAGGACCTTCCAATCATTAGTCCAACACCTTCAGGTAAGGTAGGGTTAGCTCTACCGATCGGAAGGGATCAAACCCAAGCTGCCACTCTTTGACCCTTGTCCAAGACCTTCAACCCTCAAGTGTAAAATGTGTAATGAGATCAATTTAAAAGTGTGTCATCCAAAGGCTGTAAATGTAAATAATCTCTATACGGCAAGAGTTAGAAGTTATATGATTGTAATCTTCTATGTTCTTCTGTCCAACCTCGTGATGATCATGTATATCCTGATAAAGGATGATAAATGATCTGGTAATTATCGTGATCTAGAACCTTATTATTGGCACATGCCTACGGCCTGTTCGTTGAGCCGGCCCCATTTTTCCCCAAGACAAATTAATGTTCAGGTTCAAAGCAATCATCATCCATCACCACATCTAATTTAGAAACTTTTCAACAGAAATCCATTTAATGGTTTAAAAAAATCAGCATCAATCATTCTTTTACGGTGTCAGCAAAGCAGCCGAGATGTTTACCTTTCCCTCTGTCTCCAGCTTGCTCTCTTTAGACTGTCCTAAATCTGCGAACAACAAGCACCAAATATTACACCTATTAATGTAGGTCTCATATTTTTGGTTAAATATTTGCAATTGAGTTATCAGTAATTTAACAGCATTGATTAAAGCAAATATTAAATTGTACCTTTGGGCGTGAACTCCTCTTCTGACATGGTCCCAGGCTTTTCCCATGTGCCAGGCTCCCTTTTCATCGCACCTTCCTCATTAACTTTGACCTTGCTACCTTTGACTCCTTCTCCATCATCCACCTCCTGCAGAACCTGGGTGATGACCTCAGAGAGCTGGTCAAGGTCACCTGGGCTCATGGAATCCATGTTAATGCTCTGCTGTCCGAGCTGCTTCACTACGCCTTGAATGAACTTCTCTGGTTAAAGGAAGGTGGAGAAAGAATGAAAAAAATTTAAAACAAGGTGGCAGTATAACAAGGTTCTGGAGGGGAAACTGTAGTCCCCTAGATCTCTCTAAGTCATTCTTTATACTGTGTATCCTGTACAGGCTCACAGAAGGCCTGGAAATTGAATCCACCAGGCAGGGTGCACTCTGGACAGAGTGCCAATCCATCACAGGGCACAAGCACAAACACTCGCTCGCTATTGACATTTGGAAATGCAAGTGAGCCTAATCGGCATGTCTGTAGACTGTGGAAAGAAACCAGGGTACCTGGAGAAACCCACCAAGCACAGAGAAAACATGCAAACTCCACGCACACAGACAGAAATCAAACTCTCGAACCTGGAGGTGTGAGGCCACAGTGCTAAACACCATGTCACCATGCCACCAGCCTGCTAGCTAGTTTTCTGCCTTAGTAGTAGAAAAATTTATTCTTACCATCCACTGAGCTGAGGGAGTCTTGTACTGTTGGCCGGTTTACTCCTGCCCTAAACTGCAGTTTGTCAATTCTGGGTGGAGGAGGTTGCCTCGAAACACCTGACGCCTTCCCTGCTTTGGCAGAAGAGCTGTGACCAAAGTACTGAAGATCTTTCTGAGAAGGACCTGCAGGTTGTTCTTTTGGGTCTGACAAGTACCTCTGCAGCTCGGAAAGGAGGCCAGTTTGATCCAGACGTTCAGTTTGGTGACCTGGTTTGATCTCAGTCCAGTAGGAGTTTTTAGGGCCTGGGTGAGGCTGATGTAGGGAGGTGGACAGCGGTGAAGGTGGTCTTTCTTTAGGCTTCATAAACAGATCCATGAGATCGGACATTTCTTTACTTTTATACTGAGAGAGAAAAAGAAAAGTTTTTTTTAAAGTGTAGAGAAACACAAGTTGATACTTTGTTAAATTTCATGACATAAAAGTTATGTTATGGTTGTGTAAACATTACGATAAGTGTCAAGAATCAAAAACCTGACACACAATGTCCATGAACAAATCTTTGAGAAAAGACTATTAAATGTAAGTCTATAAAAAAAAAAACATCCAAGGGAGGAACTCAGAAAAGGTGCACAGTTTAGGTAAGACAAGACAAGAGAAAGGCTCAAAACAAAATCACAATCAAAGCATGAGTTTGCAATATTAAAAAAAGAAAATAAACATTTTATTGATAGTAAATTACACAAACACAATTGAAGGCAGATTTATCCAATGTGAACAAAAGATGTGAACATTATCTCATTTTGCTGTCAAACTGTTCACATGCTGACACTTTTAACATTCGATTGGTAATAAATATGTTCCTTTGAAGTGTTAATTAACATATTCATCATATTTGAACTTTGAAAATTATGCAATATAGTATTTGTTAACATGAAAAGTTGAGAACATTATTTGTTTTAGGACATTAAATGTGATGTGCAACTAATAAGAACATTTCGAAATACGAGTTTACAAACACTTACATGGCTCGTGACTTTTCTTTCAAACAATAGAATTCATGAGTTGATTAAGAGAATATTTTTAAAAATGCCAAAATTTAGATCTCCAAATACAAAAACAAAGAAAGAACGGATCAATCCGATAATGTATATATATATTTTTATAACGGTTGAAATAAAAGCAGCACTTAAACTGATAGTAGCACAATGCTATTCTCGGTGCGGCTCCGTGTCAGTATACGCGTGAAAGAGAGAGAGCGTGTGTGCGTGTGTGAGTGAATAGTTGATATAAATCCTGTGTTCCTGCACACACTAGAACAGCAGGGTGGATTTCCACGCCGCCTCCAAAAGCACGATGGGGGACTGTTGTTCATCAGAGCTCTGAACTATTCACGTCCTCCATCATTCTTGCTCTAGGACAGCTGTTTCCAGTCTTTGTGTTATATCTGCACCTTCTACCTCCAGTTGCATGAGAACCAACACAAACACTTTCTCAAGTGTTTAATATTCAATGAGGTGTTAGTGCAGGGGCCCCTGGTATTGGTTTAAATCAGCATTACAGAGGAGTTTTCACTTACAGACAAATTGCACACATTAAACGTGTAAACACAGCATTTCGCTTCTCATGTCTTGAAAATTCACATGTAAATATCATGTGCAAAATCTGTGGTAAATAAAGCCATGTAAAAAAAAAATGCACATGTGAAAATAAATGCACCTTAGTCTTGAAAACAATGATATAATTTGAGTATATGAGGTAACATGAAATAGGTTTTTGCAGAAATCATGAAGAAATTAAATAAATAAATCACTAAAACCTATTAAAAAATGTCTGAAAAGTATTAAAATGTGTGAAATAATTATACATGAAAATAAATAAATTATGTGGAAATAAATTACATTCAAAAATAGATTATTTTAATATGACAGCAACAACAATAATAATAATAATAATAATAATAATAATAATAATAATAATAATAATAATAATAAAAAAAAAAAAGAAAAAAAAGTTTTCCTTAAAAAAAATACAAAAACAAATTCAATTTATATATACTTTTAAATGTTTTGTAAAAACATCCAAGTAATAATACATGTCAAATAAATTTACTTATGGAAAAGTTATTTGTGTAAAACATTTAATCAATCATATATGTTTAAATCATATAAAAAGAAAAAAAATACATAAAATATTTCAAATGTAAATTAAAGAAATTATTAATCAGTTAAATATTTTTGAAAAGTTTTTTAATAGATTTGTTTTTTTTGTTTGTTTGTTTGTTTGTTTGTTTGTTTGTTTGTTTTTGTGTTCTTTGTTTACTATAATTACCCCCAAATGTTCATAAATTTGTTTAGATTGCTTGACCCTCACCTTTCCTTGAAGGCCCTGTTTAGAGGAAGTGACATCAACAGGCAAGAAGCCAAGTTCCTGTAGGTACTTCCTGTTGTTGGCATTACTACTCTGAGCCCTGTAGGGGAAAAATGTAAAGTGGGTCAAAACTACCCTGTCATGGCACTAAGTTTTAGCTAGCAGTAACCTCCTCATGTAACTTTAGATATAAATTTTAACATGCTAACACTAACATTAAAGTAGTCTTTAATGCAGTTAGAATTTTTTTTTTTTTTCATGAAACATAAACTTACCGTAATTTGAAAGCCGGAAAGTTTTTACTGAGCCGCTGTAGAGGGATCTTAGGCAACGCCAGCAGTTCTCTGGATATTGCTTGCTGTGCAGCGTCATCTTGCCATGTGTAACCTGCACTCAAAAATACAGGAAGTCAGAGATTTACAGCCTGAACATGACAACAAAAGCATGAATAATAAAAAAGAAAAAGGCCAGTGGTGTCAAAAAAATGATTTGGTTTGGGATAGTATTTAAGAGTGCTCCTAAACAGACATGTAATAATCGAATTAGTGTACTAATGTTTCCAATAAGCCTTGTCATTCATTTTGTTCATGGTTAACATTTCTAACATTCCTCATTGATGACAAGCAAAATGTGTCCCATGAGACATACACATGTACAATGTTTAGTCGCTACTAAAAGAAGTAGAGGAAAAAGTGGAAAAAGTTAAAAATAACTTTTAATGGATTTATTCATAGGTTCATGAATTTATTTTTTGGTAAAGTGACATTGAGGGTTATAAATGCTGAGTAAATTGTTTAATAAAGAAATGTATGAATTCAGTTTCAGCTTTAAATTTTATTGTATAAAACATTATTTATTTGTTAAAAGTGGGTGTATCTGTCACAGGGTTTTTTTTTTTTTTTTTTTTTTTAATTGGGATTAACTATAGAGGTACCAGGATGATGGATGGATTGATGTATTCAACTACATTGTGTTACTTGTTGAGTTTTTAGCCTTTTTTATATTCACTCTGTGTCATTGCCTGTTGTGAAGTCTTATTTCAGCATGGATAGTTTGGCAGTACATCGGTATCAGATGAAAGTCACCTTGTTAACTGTCAATAACGTATTGGTAAATACACTAAATGGACAAAAGTATTTGGCCAAACCAGCTTCCGCTCTTCTTGGAGGGCTGTCCACAAGATTTTGGAGTTTTTCTGTGGGAATCCGTGTCCACTCATTCTGTAGAGCGTTTAGGAGGTCAGACACTGATGTTGGACGAGAAGGCCTGGCACGAAATCTCCGTTCAAGTTCATCCCAAAGGGGCTTGATGGGGTTGAAGTCAGGGCTCTGTGTTTGGGCCGCTTGAGTTCTTCCACACCAAACTTTATAGTCTTTGCTTTGTGCACTGGGACACAGACATTTTGGAACAGAAAAGGGACTTCCCCAAACTGTTGCCACAAAGTAACATTGTCCAAGATGTCTTGGTATGCTGAAGCATTAAAAATTGCCTTTCATTTGTTGATGGCAGCCACTGATGTTTTTTTTTTTTTTTTTTCTGTTATGTTTCATAAATTCATTGCAGCAGTGCTTACATGTTGTGTTGCTTATTTGTGGTCTGACTGAAACAACGGTAGCAGCACAGTGGCTTAATGGTTAGCGTTATTGCTTTGCACCTCCGCGGGTCTATATTTGGTTGCCATCTCAGGGTCTGTGTGCATGGAGTTTGCATGTTGTCCCTGTCCTTGGTGGGTTTAATCAAAGTTCTCCTGTTTCCTCCCACGATCCAAAGACATGACGAATTGCCCAAATTGCCCATAGTGTGTGTGTGTGTGTGTGTGTGTGTGTGTGTGTGTGTGTGTGTGTGTGTGTGTGTGTGTGTGTGTGGATGTTGATGGGAGGTCCTAACAAGGTTGTACAAAATGAGAATAAATACAATGATTACCATTGGCCTCCACAGTCCCTAGTTGGACTATAGATGTTCCTAGATGGATGGACGGATGGATGGATGGACGGATGGATGGATGGAAACATAAAGAACCAACAGATGGCACTGTAATTCCCCAAAAAACAGCCAGGAGAAAGAGCCGGGAGCCTGTACTCATAGCCCCAAGATAGCCCTTTAGCATAGATAGACAGATTAGCATGTGTTGGGACGTTCACACTGTACCTTTTTTCTGACAAAATAAAACATCATCCAGACGAGTCCAGTATCTCCAACACTACATTCACTAGATCATACATGACTAAAATATAGAATACAACAATCATTCCCTACACCGATCATTATGGAGAGAAATTAGAGGTTGATTAGAGCAGCACTGTAGCAGCTCGAGAAAAAAAATTACCATTACTGTATATACACATCACTAACCGACTGTGGTAACTGCATCTAGCCAGTTATAACCAAAGAGGAAATGGGGTGCCACAATTTGGTATCTATGACATCTTTATAAAAGCTTTACACAACTATAATTACTTATTTTATGTGTTCTAGATATATATATTATAAAGCTATTATATTTGTAGTTTTAAATGTTTAGTATATCATTCAAATAAAAAACAAATTTAGCAGCTGTCCTTCTATAGGACAGCTATAATGACTTCTATTATAATGAGTTTTGGAAAATATCTGGAAATTTATATTCTCAGAAATCACACACTGTGAATGCAAAAAACAATGTTATTTTAGAAAATAATAACCCAACAGACTGAAACCAGTGGAAAATCGAATCGATTACAATTATTTAACTAATCCCACACTGTTACACAGTAAGTCTTTAGTCAGAAATCCTATAATGCTAGGTAATAATAAGCTGGAAATAAAGCTGAAGTGGAAAAACACTTAAATTAACCACAGCAGAAAGCGTTAGCATGGATTCCAAAGAACATCAGATTACATGATTAGACTAAACTATAATGAGTAGCTCTGAGCCTGATTACACTTTTCGTGAAGTATTTCTCATAATAACATTAAACTATCGTAATGTAATGGGCTGTTGGGAATTGAATCCTGTGCTGTTTAACCAACGTAAAATAAAATATGATCATGGCAAGAAAAAAGAAAAAAAAGAAAAAAAATCAGGGATTCATTAATAAAAGAAAAATAATATTTCAATAAATGTTCAAAGAAATTAAAGAGAAGATTTTATTTAGTCTCACTTCCTTTTGTAGAAGTAATGGAAAGGGTTAATATTTACCAGGGAACAGAATTTGTTTTTGAACGGATCACAATTTCATTTATTTGATTCAACGTTCGTACACTTACGAATGTCACAATTCTGCTGAAGCTTTCTGTTGACTTTTGTTCACCGTCCTCTCGAAGAAAACCCACTGAAAATCTGTACCGCAGGTCAGGGACGCTCGTATTGGAAGGTAGGAGTGTAAATAAAAGAGGAAGGAAATGCAACTGAAAATAAAATATCATCTTTGTTTGCAGGTTCTCGAGCTCTTAGTCAAATCAACACAACCTGCACACCGTGTCTGCCATACAAATATCAACATACTGTTCACTCGAACTAGCACTGTTCTGTTAATCATGTGTTAATATCCCTCACACCAAAGTGCTGTTAAGTTCTGGATTGTGATTGGTCAGGAGGTGTTAATAAGTGTTAATAGGTGTTAATTGTTCCGTAAAAATCATCTACAAAAAATATTAATGAATAAAGCTACATTTTAGGCGACCTTTATGAAAGGAGTCTCCAGTGTCAGTGCTTCGAATTAGACAGAATTTATTTTGGTAGGGCTTGTTTGGGGTTTCTCAATAGTGTGAAAAGCTTTACTTCTTTTATTCTGTCTTATTAAGGAAAAAGAGAGCATGTTGTGTAAACAACTGTTATAAACTATGTGAGAACTGACTTGTTTAATGGCTAAATTGAAATATGAAATTGTAGCAAATTTTATAATCTGTTGTAGCTATAAATGGATTGGTGACGTTGTTTTATGAAAAAAATAATCAATGTTGAGATGATGACACTAACGTACTGTTCAAGTGGTAACTCTCTAAACATCCCACCATGCCGTTCTTGATTATTTTATTCCTTATTTAAAATTTTAAAAAAAAGAAAGAAAGAAAGAAAAATCTAAATTTTCTCAAATCTTAGTGCAAACAGATTTTCTTTAGCCCTGGTGATGTTAATATGCATCTCTTCGCTCCTCATCAGTGCCTATAGGCCGGTATTCATCCATGCCGTCATGCTCAAAGCCAAAGCTGCCTCTTGGCAGGATCATCTCCTCGTGTATTGACCCAGTGAGTCATTTGGAACGATTACAGAGCCGAGACTGTGCCCAGGCTTGCCAGAACAATTTTGCATTCAGGCAGGAAGCCTGTTCCTCATCTCTCCCCGCAGCCTGATGAGCCTCTGGCCACAAAAGAATCAAATTCCACAACATGCAAAAAAAAAAAAAAAAAATCCAGCACAGAGATGGAAAGAAAGCGAAAACATGTTGGAGACGAGACCCGCCCCCGTATGGCGTCTTTTTTGCATATTTCACTCCTCGAGAATGTCAGTAGGCATTCTTAAGAGGGTTTTTTTTTTTTTTTCGCCCACTGCTCATGCCATAGCGTCCACTCAGACGTGCTCGAGATGCTCCTGGGTGCACAGTGGAGCGAGAGGTCACCGGCTGAGAGCGGCATTAAAGAAGGAATGCATGCACAGCAACGCGGCATATCAAGATCTCCTCCTGAAGCATGTCTGGACTTTAGCTCTCGATTATCAGAAGTTGCATCCGTGATGATGTGTTTACATGGAAACCTGCTGGAGGGGTTTTATTTTAATTCACAATGCTAACTCACCTGGGGACAATGGGAACATTTGAGAACATGCCGTGCTGGCTGTAGCGGCACTAAGAACTTATGTAAGACAGTGAAATGAGTTCGATTTTTAGCATTTTAATCAGATTGCCTTTTATGGAAATAAGTGCAACACATAGTTGTTGGGGAATTGATGTTGTTGGGGAACTGATGCTTGTGACACATCACAGGAAATGGTCCATAAATGAACTCAGACCAGCCAAACTCAGCCAAAGCTGGCTTGTAGCTTGTCGGGTTGCGTATAAAATTACTGCTGAGGAAGATTGTCTTGGCTGAGGTCATCTTGTCAGATAAAGTTGCACAGTTAGACATTTTCAAAGCAACAATCCCAGATTAGTGGATGGAAGATTACAGATCATTGGAGAAAATGTTCCGGATAAAAATAAATCCAGCCGGAGGGAACCCGGCACCAAACAGCGACTCCTGAAACAACAGGGCCACCAGGATCGCAATGGCAAAAGTTATTGTAAAAGTAAATCCAGTAAGTCCTTCAATCAGGAGAAATGAAGAACTGTAAAAAGACAAGCAGTACAATAATAATAGCAGCAATGAAACTTGGTGATTGATAAAACTCCACAGATGCAGCCACAGCAAGGTGCAGGTGCCAAAATATGTAGTTCCCTCTTCCCTCATCCAAACCAACACCACCACCTGCTCAAACCAGATTCAACTAAATATAAAAGAAGGATGATAATCAATAAAAATAATCAAAGTAATCTTGCGACTTAAATGGAACAGTGGTGATCATCTCAGGTAGTTCACTGAGTGTATTCAGAGGAAAGAAGAAAAAGAAACTGGAGAAACGAAAGATGAGATTTCCATCCAGTATCCTGGTCAATTGTTCAGATCCTCAACTACTATATCACTATTATTAAGAAACACTTGATGAATACAATTATATGTAGGCTGCATAGTGGCCTTGCACCTCCAGGGTTGTGGGTTTGATTCCCGCCTCGGCTTGTTCTCTCTGTGCTTGGTCAGGTTCCTCCCACAGTCCAAGGAAACATGGATTGGCACCCTGTCCAGGATGTACCCTGGGATAGGCTCCAGACTTCCCGCGAGCATGTATAGGATAAGTGTTATAGAAAATTAATACATTTCCGATTCATTTATGTATGTCTGTAAATGTGTGAATTATATACTTTAGAGATGTAAATAAATACCAGTCCTGCAGTGCCTTTCCTGGCTTTCAAGATACCGTGCAATACAGTTACTATTGCAGCTAATGGGTAGAAAATGGTCACTGCAACACTGAGGCAGGAATCAATCTAGTTGTGACATAATGTTCAAACTGACACTACAGAAACACAGATTCAAGTAGGTCTGTGTGTTAGAAATGCTTGCACTCCATAAAGACGTTAGATAACAATATGTCCTCCTTTCCAATGCTTGACTGTGTTGGGATAGTGTCAGGATGGAAAACACACCTGCTCAAACACTGCTGAACTGGATGATTCTACAGTACGTAGTCGACTCTCAGCTTCCTGTTACTGGTTTACTCACAAGATAGTAGCTTACAGCACAAATCCTACGACTTCCTGTTGCTTTATTAATGATATCCTCCATCACAGAAATCTGTCTCAGCAGGGGTATGTGCTTATCAAAATGTTGTGCTGATGTTAATTTGGCAAAGTTACAGACTTTGGGACAATGTACAGGTATAGGGATTACTGTATTTTGTTTTTGAAAGTGGGAATGACTTTGATGAAATGATTTTGGCACATGAAAAGAACAACATTAATATGGTTGAGGTATGACTCAAACTCCAGTCACTGTGGTAAAAGCACTGCATTCAACTTCGGATTACTGGATCACTAAGGAACTTGGTATTGGCACTAGTAAATGCCTGTACTGTACATACTGTAACAATAAATGGCCTGAAAAGTACAGTAATTTCCTGAAATATTAAATTGTAAAGCAGCTAAAAAATGAATAAAAAATATTTGAGTCTGGATGCTGAACAAACACTATATTACAGTAGAGTAATTTAGGAGCTGGGATGCACCTCAAGTTAATATTTCTGAAAGGAAATGAAACAGACAGAAAACATCACAATAAAGCACTAAGGCCTTGTTCAGACTGCCAGCTCAAATCTTATTTTTTGCATATCCAGATTGCAACCAGTTTGGAATCAGTTTACTTCCATGTAGTCACAATAATAAATAAATAAATAAATAAATAAATAAATAAATAAATAAATAAATAAATAAATATTCATCTAAACTAAATAAATTAACAATTCCTAAAGATGTGTCTCAGTTTTAATCAAATTGGATTTCAAACTGTGTATTACTTGCAGCCCGACATGGACTTTGTAGCCTACATGATCACATGGTACAGGACATGGATCTATGGCGAAGCTTCATTTAAAACATGCATAGAGATGGTGGAAGAAAGATAAATTGCAAGGCTTTAGAAGGTCTTTGTGGGTCTTCTTCCACTTTGGGGTATGTAAAAGTGTAAAAGCTGTGCCTTTGAATTTTCCATATGACTGGATGAACCTTGTTTTTCAAAAGAGCGGCTGCCCTAAGTGCAACATGGAAATGGTGAATAGTAGTTCATCGGTGTTGTTGCCACAGCAACCAATGGAAATAGGTCAACACTGTGTCAGATTTGAGCTGGCAGTCTGAACAGAGCTAAATCCAATTTGATCACTTTCAAATAACAGCGTGGACAGTCGTCCTGAGGATCAGAAGCATGAAACAAACAAACGAAAAAACAAGACCTATGTTATGCAGGACATGAGATACACACGCTGTGTGTGGGAAGCTGTTGTGTCCATCACAATCTTTGATTGAAATTCTAAACTCTGTTAAATGCTCCAAATAAAGGTTGTTTTGGTTTCATTTGCAATATTGCGTTTGCGTCTCTCATTCGATGTTATCTCAATGGCATTATATGAAAGTCATTCCACATAAAAAATAAAGAATAATTATATAACAACTATTATATAACAACATTCTTCCAATGTTGGGGGTCCTGTTGACACAACATAAAGTACCAGTAAAAAAAAAAAAAAATTAACACGTCTTCTAATTTGATGCCTTTTCTTCAGTGATTTATTTTCCACATTCGAGAAAATCTTTTAGCTTTCAAAACGATATGGAAGCAAATCATTCAGTAGAAGGTCGGCTGTTCTGGAACAGTTCTTACAAGGACAGTATTGTGTCGAGTGCATTTGTAAAACGCATCAAGCTCCATGATAAAACTGTCTCACATGAAGACCTTCCCAGGAAAGCGAGACCAAAACGTCCATTTAGAGTCACCAGCCTCAGAAATCACCAATTAGCAACCGGCACCTCAGATTAGAGCCGTTACGAAGCTTTACAGAGCAGAAGGAGCAGATATACATCTCAATATCAACTGTTCAATTGTGGATAAACGCCTACAGCATTGTTGTACAGTGTAGAAAGAAATAGCAATCAGGAACGACCGTGGAGTTGATATAGCGGCATTGCCACTCTAACCAACCACGTCTCTAACGCAGCCACCTACAGTATAGCAACACCATCACAATTCTACAGGTGGCTTATTATATCTATTACTTCTAGTCGCTGCTTTTTTTTTTTTACAAATCATCATTGGAGCCTTTAATGATGCTGTAATGTCTGTGAAACCTGACCACGAATGGGTAATTTATGTTAGTATTTCGTATAAACCTTTTTCAACTGATGTTAACAAATAAATTCTGATACAGACTTGGAATTCGAACATGCCACCACCAGACAAGAGCGAACATGTTCCCAAACCACCAGGAGCTGAGTGATAATTATATTGGAGCTATCAAATACAATCTGAAGCCAAAACATATAAAAATGTCCCGCCGTTTAATCGTGTACGTTTGTACGTGTGAGAGAGGAGAAGTGCTGCATAGTGGCGTCCTTGTGCGGTATCTTCCTGGCCACTTCTCAGTTAGTCAGTAAGGACAGGAGCAGATTGCTTTCTGATTGCTTTCATTGCTTTCAGGAGCTGAAATTGTCTCGACCTCTTAATCGTCCACAGCCCCATTAACCACCATCTGTGTTTCCTGTGCTTGGTTTCAAATGTAGATGAGATGACTAGCATTAATGAATGTACTGCTTGACCTATAGCAATGATAAATACCGAACTGAGAGCATCGAACAATCAACAGACTTACCTGTGTTAGTATAAGTGTGTTTGTGTGTGTGTATTTAATAGTTAGTGACTTCAAAGGAAAAGCACAAAAGAACTAGCAATGCTGGTGAATACACACCAAAGTCTCGGCGGTCACGAATATCCACTTGTAGATGCATATTTGAGCCATGTATATTGGTGTGTGTGTGTGCGTAAAGCACTCTATTATGCACATGCTAGACTTCCCACTTGTGAAGAATATTGATCAAAGCCCAGAAAGCTACAAGAGCCTTCCTCAAAGCAGATGAATCTGAAGTGCCTGCAATCAGATAAAACCATCAAAGGTTACTTCCCCAAACTAGACGTACGGGACATGCAATAAACAACATGAATTTGTGATCAAAGATCTGAGCGCGGTTCAGAATAAAGGACACGGTGCAGGCTGTATTGTGATCGTGGCCAGGTGCGGCTCCGGGAAGAAACCGTGTCAACTTTTCATCATCTGGATAGATAACCAAGGAGCATGAATATGAATTGGCATTCAGAACAGGTCTGAAGTAATTCCTCATTTTATTAATTCATACACGTTATGAAGAAAAGTCCAGCCTGGATACGAACCGGCAACGATTAACAATTGGTGAGCGTACAAAGCTAGTACAATTAATCTGCTTTGATAATTAACAGTAATCTGCAAATGAAGCTAGCATGACGCCTGGCTAAATTGTTTTTATCTACTACTTAGGTCGAAAAAATGTATTTGTTCATGTTTTACCTGGAGCGTTCAAGTCAAACTAGTGCCTGTGATGAAATTTCTGGTGAATGAAGGTGTAAAAGCGTTTCACGTCTATTGGAAACTTCAAGGTGATGTGACTCTCAGCCACTGTAATACATTTAAATGCTGCAAACATCTTTAAGAAGGCCGTACGCCCATGAATGACGATCCCGACTGAGGTGTCTTGGAGATCACTGCCGTCGTTCCAGTAAAACATTCAGAGAGTGAAACACATGATCCTTGAAAATGGTTAGATAACTTGTTGCCAACGTGATGAAAAAGAGAGGCATCTGTCTGTGGGATCTGTGCACACAGTCATTCACCAACACCACTTACACGCTACAGGAACTCGGCTGGGAGTTATTGCTGCATCCCCCGGACATTCCTGATCTCAGTCCAAGCCATTTCCACATGTTTGCGCCATTAAAGGAGTTCCTGGAAGGCCAGCGTTTCAGACATGAAGCAGGCAATCTGATAAATGGCTCCTTTTCCAGTTTGACTTAAACATCCCTTCTTTCAAACACTGCTGAAGTGTCTTAAAATGTCTTAAAATAACAACTGAAAGTTGTTGTTGTCATTGTTGTTTGTTAGTTAGTTAGTTAGTTAGTTAGTTAGTTAGTTAGTTAGTTAGTTAGTTAGTTGAAGCCATATGTAGCTATAAACTGCGTATAACACCTTACAAGTACGTAAAGCCTTCGAGACATTTACAAAACACAAAAATGCCTACCAACAAAACACGATGCTAGTTCCAAATGCTATGCTAGTAAAACACCAGCTTATAGAACTCCAGGTCCTTCCTGTAAAGAACTTTAAACTTCCTGATTACATCTGCATTTCAGATGTATCGACAAATTTAAAATCCCTCAAACGAAAAACGAACTTATGATGATCATCAATATCATTTTGTGCTAACTTTATTCAAAATCATTTTTGATTTGCCTGGAGCAAGTGCTAGTCATGAAAAGATGCTGGATAAATCTGGACGAATCTTGTTGCAGAGTTGTGAGCGCTCGTACTCAACTCACTGCGAGACAGTCTGACCCAGCGCAGCTGCCTCCAAACGTCTAGCACTCAAAATAACCCGCTACGCTAGCCACATTGTCGAGTTCAGGCTCCTATTCAGAGCGAACTGACCTCCTGCAGGTGCAGTCAGCTCAGAAACTGTCACTATTAGAAAGTGTTTAAAAGCATGGCACTTGTCACAAGGCTAGCCAAACATCTGCGCAGCCCGCACTCTGTTAGTCCTCCGAATGCAGTGGCATTGTTCCAGAGCCATTTACTGTTCTGTTTGTTTCATGCCAACACAACACAATGCTAGTCATAACACTAGTCAAACACCTGCGTGGCCTGATGTGGGGGCGGGAAATATTGCAAAAATATCGCTTTGATTTTGATAATATCAACAATACAGTACGTTTGTTTTGTTTAGTATATAGACTGCTTTTGAGGGGAGGGTAATTTTAATGAACTTATTTGAACATATATATTTACTGTAATATTTTAAAGTATGAAATTTTTGTTAAAAATGTTTTACAAGGAAATTTATTTTGCTACAGAATTTTAAGAAATTTTAAGAAATAGATTAATATAATATAATATTATTATATTATATTATATTAATATTTATTAATATTTATTATTATAATTATTACTATTACAAGCTAATGAGTTTGTTATTACAAAATAAAGAATGTCACAATCATACAATTAATTTTAATTAATATATAGTCATAATATACGTGTAGAATTACTCGGCCTGAGCCACACCCTCAAGAAGTTTTTATTGAAAGCACAATAATCCAAAAATCTAACAGCTTCCACCGCAGCTCAGCTTTAGCATTCTTTACATTTAACTAACAATAAACGATTCCAAAATTTGTGCCCCCTGTGTTTATTATTAAGAGTATTTCAACAGTGAAAAGAAGTCATTTGTTACAGAATGCATGCTGCCATTTAAAAGTTTGTACACCCCTTCACACAATAATGAACAGTTGATATTGAGATTATTGTATTGTATCTGCTACTTCTGCTCTGTAAAGCTTCATAACGGCTCTAATCTGAGGTGCTGGTTGTTAATTGGTGATTTCTGTGGCTGGTGACTCTAAATGAACTTCTCCTCTGGAGCAGAGGTAATGTTTGGGTCTTGCATTCCAGGGAAGGTCTTCATAAGAGACAGTTTCATCATGGAGCTTGATGGGTTTAACTGACTATTGTTGTTGCTGCGTTAGTTAGTTAGTTAGTTAGTTACCTGATGCCATATGTGTTATTCTGTTCTAGAAAATTGTGTCCAAACGTTTGACTTGTACTGTTTATGTAAAATGTGTACTGTTAGGAAGTCCTGAGATCTAATTCAGAATTTAGTTTACCTCACCACATTAAAAACAGGTAAGGTAAAATAATCATCATGCACAGTAGGGTGTTACTTCATCATGGATAGACTCACATCTTCTTAAATGGCATGAAATTTGCCATGTAATTACATCCTGCTGACATGTCCTGGTATCAAAAGTAAGGAAAACATTCTGATTGTGTGTTGTCTTCAGTCTATCGTGCCCAGTTTAGACAATGCTGTCCGAGAGAGGGCTTTAACTTGGTGCAGCATGAGCAGACACTGCCAGATGTTTTGGAGCTGCCAGGAACGCCATGTCCAGGCTGTGGGACGGATTTCAAACAGCCGGAAGGCCAAGAGCAACAACGCCAGGACAAGACAGACAGTTTTGACAGCATCATTTGAGAAACTGTACACAAACTCCTGCCATACTGCTGCTGGTGGTCCAGGGGTTCCAGTTTGGCTGCACTTGGACACAGCGAGGAAGTCGGATCAGGGGACAATGCCGATTCTATGTCATTGGCAGCATTGTATGAAGTCGGAATTTCTGCTGCTGATGGACACATAGTTCTGTTTTTGTTTTTTTTTTTGTTTTTTTTTGTGTAAAGTTCTTATCACTTTGTTATTTATATGGCAGAAATACAATTTGCAAGAAATTAACATGTGCAACGTTTCCTTTGTCCGCGGAAAGAAATTTATATTCACAGGTAAATTTGATTCTTATCAATTGTATTGTTATTAAAAATAGTTGTATAAAAGCTATAAAGTTATCACAGGTTTATTTTGCACTTGCCTAAAAGATGTGTACAAAGTCCCAGCACATTATGTAGGCCTGAGCTCCAGACACACCGGCTCATCCCATATACGTGAGATAAACTCCTACTCCATATTAACCCTCAGGCTTCCAGACTTCCTGTCTGTCCTCAGCTTCACCCTGCTTCAAAATGGTCTCCGATAAAAAAACAAAAAAACAAATACCACCACTCGAGAACTCATGAGAGGAATTTCAGGGTTTCAGGAGCGTGACTGTGTGCTGTAGGGCGTTCGGTTGCCGGGGAAACGGAGTCGGCGAGGTCGGGTAAAGTGTTTGATATCCATAAAGGCTCTGTTTATGAGGGATCCTGAGCGGAGGCTGAGATTTTACCTCAGCGCTTACAGGAAGCAGTGACGAGTCCGAATGTGCGAATAACGATTGTGATCATTTACGCAACGTGCTGTTTATTCGTTTAGGAATGTCAAGTCAAAATGTCTACGTTGTTGTGTGTGTGTGTGTGTGTGTGTGTGTGTGTGTGTGTGTGTGTGTGTGTGTGCATATGATATGTATTATGTTATCTGAATTAAATATATGAGACATTTTTAAAAAGGCTCTAAGTAGATTTTTAGTGTAGAACAGTACTTTTAGACATCACCTCTGTACTTAATGTGGGAAAATAAAGTCTTTCCACGGAAACATGCATCACGTTTGCACGTTGCACTTTTTATTCTCTTACCAAGTATAACAGAACATATGTGTGCACGTGGGTGTGTTGGGTCCTGACATAACAGGAAACAATCCATCAGTCCATTGTAATTGCTTTTATTTATAAAGTTTAATATGAAGTTTTGTAATCAATGTATTTATTGTATATATAATCATCATTTAAAATGGTTTATTTAAGTTTAAAATATCATATATTTGATACATTTTCCAGGGATGTATTTAAATGTAGCATGACATATTTATTTTCATTAGATTTTTTTTTAATTGAACATGATTCATTTACATTTAGTTGATTTATTTGAGGAAGTGACAGAGTGAGTGATGTAGTGTGACACATGATGTAGCAGGATGATGAGTGATGTAGTGATGTGGTGTCGAGTGGTGTAGTGATGAGTGATGGAGGGACAGAATGACAGGTGATGGAGTGACACATGATGGAGTGACACATGATGGAGTGGCGAGGGATGGAGTGACATATGATGGAGTGACAAATGATGGAGTGATGAGTGATGGAGTGACGAGTGATGGAGTGACACATGATGGAGTGACACATGATGGAGTGATGAGTGATGGAGTGACATGTGATGGAGTGACACATGATGGAGTGACATATGATGGAGTGACAAATGATGGAGTGATGAGTGATGGAGTGACACATGATGGAGTGACACATGATGGAGTGACAAATGATGGAGTGATGAGGGATGGAGTGACAAATGATGGAGTGACAAATGATGGAGTGATGAGGGATGGAGTGACACATGATGGAGTGCCGAGTGACAGAATGACAAGTGATGGAGTTGCACATGATGGAGTGACGAGTGAAGGAGTGACAGAATGATGAGTGACAGAATGACGAGTAATGGAGTGACACATGATGGAGTGACGAGTGATGGAGTGACAAATGATAGTGTGCCGAGTGACAGAATGACGAGTGATGGAGTGACAGAAGTGACACATGATGGAGTGACGAGTGATGGAGTGATGAGGGATGGAGTGACACATGATGGAGTGCCGAGTGACAGAATGACGAGTGATGGAGTGACACATGATGGAGTGCCGAGTGACAGAATGACGAGTGATGGAGTGAAACATGATGGAGT
>JAAGKR010001435.1:77538-97538 GCA_011419295.1 Clarias macrocephalus
TGAGGAGGCTTGTTGTTTTTGTTTACAGTGCATGCAAACACATTTTTGTCAGAGATGTGACAAAAATATAAATTTGAAGTGTTGATAAATCAATACTCCAGCCTGCGTATTTGAACCTACAATCTTCTGGTCATGGGACTTTAACTTTTGCTTTTGAGACGAGGCAAATTAGATGTATGAATGTAATAACTATGTAGTAACTATGTAACAAGCAAGTAATAACATTGTAACAACAGTGTAATAAGTATGTAATAACAGCCAACTCAGACACTAACAATACTTTATTCATCTTAAATCATCTTTTTTAAATTGTAACTAATTGAATTAATTAAAATAACACTAAATGTATTTTGTTTGTAAATTGCTTATGGTTTATTAAGCATTTTAAATGTAACTGAGCTCAGACATTACTTTAGTACAGCTCAGAGTAAAAAGGGAACAAATTTGACATCAATATATATAACTACAAACTTGACGCAAACCCACTACCACATTGTTTACACATCACAATTATTTCCAAACTGCAAAAAATCTGATCTGGGTAGATCAGTGGCAAGATTATATGAACACACTACACTACTAAGGACTCAAACTTAACACATATACAATTAATAATAGTTTATGTAGAATTTATTTCATTTTGTCAGAAGCTGCTCATTCATTTTCTATAATTGTCTCATATTCTATGATATCCCAATGGTCCCCACTCAGGGATGGGTGCAATTCCCATTTTTGGCCACTAGGGGCACAAACTATGCTAGCAGTGAGCAAATCTAGATCGAGAAAGGTATACGAGTATATATGAGTCCAGTTTCTCATGTTTTATGATTCTGGATATTTCTTCCTTAATGCTATGTTACCCAGTTATTGGATTTTTTTTTTTTTCAAATACCACAACAAAAGGAATTTTTAAATAAAGTAACCAAGATTTGGTTAAAGTGTAAAATTTTAGCTTAAGTTTAAGGGGTTTAACAAAAAATATTAATGTTAATATATTAAACACTGAGGTATTTCAGTGAGGTACTTCATTAGGTATTTCATGACATTATCGTATCTTTGCATGTTTCATTTTCTTTGGGCAATAAGAATACGAATATAGGCATTTTCCTATATGGTTGAGATGTCACTTTATTTTAAAAGTATTTAAATTAAATTAAATTTAATTCGTATAGGACTTTTAACAATTGTCATTGTTGCAAAGCAGCTTTACATAGTTAAAAGAAAATTATGGGTATGAATGAAAATGATCAGCATTACAAATAATAATAATAATAATAATAATAATCATCATCATCATCATAATCATCATCATCATCATGATCATAATTATAAAAAATATAAAAAACCTTTTGTGTGGTGGTCAAACAGTTTAAATGTTTGTTTTTTTTTTCAGGCATGAGATCCATTACAGTTTTTTTTTTTTCTTTGCAGTATGCTTTGAAGTGATGCAGGCAGTGTAAAGATAGGCCAGTACTTAGTGGTTTTATCATGGCATACCTCAACCAAATGGAAAACACAGCATAATCTAGTTTAGGTTCAAAACATTTTTCAATATAATATCTTGATGAAAAATGTGCTCTACCAAACATTTGAGCTGAACATTACACATTGAAGGTGGTCAAATATCCTGGTCAGGATGTTGCTGAAACTGGATGTTTGATCAGCTTCACCATTTAATGTTCAACTCAACTGTTTGGTAGAGCACATTTTAATTCACTATATATGTATCTTCACTATATACTGTATATATCATATTAGTGCTTCCCGATGATGAACTATGACTAATTCATCAATAAGTTCGGTGTTAAAACTGTTATTATTTATTTCATATTTATTTTGAGGAAAATTAAAGCTTCTGTGAGATCGCTCTAAAGCACAATTTCTGTACAAGATTTCTTTATTATTGTAACCAGACCTGCACAGGAGCTCCTGGTGATAAAATAGAATTACGCTAGCAGTGATCCCTCACGCTGCTGACACTGATACAAATAATCCGTCTTGGTTACGGCCCTCTCGTCCTTTTGCCTCTGCAGATCTAAGCAGCTCTGTTAATGCAATCTGGCTTCGGGAGAAATATCCAGCACGATTTGTGCTGTAATATTATTTCTGTCTGAGTTTGGATAACATGATGGAGAAGCATTGTGGAAGAAGAAAAAGGAAGGGGGAAAAATGGGAGACATCTGAACTTTAATATCAAGCATTTTAACATCCAGTAAAAAGCATCAGTACTTACATAGGAAACGGGTATAGCATGTGTTCCAACTCATTAGCTTTTATTCTACTACCTGTTACATAGTCCCATACCTCTTATCTGACCCTTTACCTTGGATCAAAACTTTATTCATGTAAATCATTATGAATTTACGAGCATGATAGCATGTCTCTCTGGTGTGCAGCCTTAACAAATTTCTTAGAATTTAATTTATATCCTTTTAGAACATGATAGCAAAGTGTCTCATTCATCGCAAATCCACTTCTTCATTTATTGTTTTTTATTGTCATTGTACATTATTGCTATAATATAACTTCAAACACTAGATTACTATCACAATGATTAGTGGTCACTGAGCGAGACGGAGTTACAGTCTCACACACACACACACACACACACACACACACACACACACACACACACACACACACACACACACACAAAGAACAATTACAGAAATGTTTCAGCTGTCTCAGCCGCTCTACACGGCTTGTTTTCATCCGAGACAAGTCCGACGTTTCTGTAATTGGTTTTCCAGATGATTGTACAGGCTGAGCGTTTCTCAGAATGATAACGATCTCCGCTCCAGCGTGGCGCGCAATAAAAATTCCATTCATTGACCAACAGTTTCTATGTTTATCTTTGACACTCAAAAACCAGACAGAGCGTGTCCTCAGAGCTCTCAGCGGCGTCTTTACCCTCCTCATCAACAAGCCCCGTCCTCACTCAGAGACTCATTGAGAGCGAGTCAAAGTTTACAAAGTGTTCTCCGCATCTCTAACCTCTATTACCGACCGGGATGATGAGAACGCTTCAGTCTAGTGTTTCACCCTGAGGATCTCAGGAGTGCAGTGGGTTTTAAATGTGCTGCAGAGACGAAGAACAAACGTCGCTCTTCGTATGATCCCATGCGCGTACAGTAGTAATTATGTAAAACAACGTTGTATATAACATTTGACGTAATAGCTAATATTAAAACTTATTATATTTATATATTTATGGGGCACCTGAGTGGTGCAATCAAAAAGTTTTTTTTTTTTAAGCAATTCAAATAGGAAAAGAAAAAAGCCATACATTGGGATAGTGTGAGTTCAAATCCCATGAACTATCAATTATAGTCAATAATGAATAAGAGACTAGCCATGCTTTCCAACTGGGAGGGACATAATCTCTCCTATATGGCAATCAAAACAACACTAGCCACGAGTCCTTAAAATTTTAGAAAGGCTGCCCTCTGGTGGTGTCCAGGATGTTCTCCTTGTATCCATGTTGGTTTGCCTTGGGTTTCCCAGTCTCGTTCCTTCTATCAAGGTCTGTCTGGGTGTATCAGTGATTCATTGGTATACTTTTCTTATTTTTATACACCATTACTATGGATGTGGATTGAAATAAAGCAATCAAGATGTGATTAAAATGTTGACTTTCAACTGTTGTTCAAGGGGTTTAACAAAAATACAGGATTAGTGGTTTATAGCTTGTTGTGGTCTGTTTCTTAGTTACTTCATGACACATTAAGACTTACTCACTCACTCTCACTCATCATCTATACCGCTTAATCCTGTATTCAGGGTCACGGGGGACCTGGAGCCTATCCCATTAAGACTTACTTGTTTCTTTTATTTTCTTGGTGCAATAATGACAACAATCAATGTTTATTTTTTAACAGACCTCTCCCAAACGGTTGAGATGTCATTTAATGGTAAAACTATTTATTCAGAATGGGAGGGACATATTCTCTCCCATATGTCAATCAAAACAATGTTCTCCAATCATGATCATTTGTGAGCTTATCAGAGGTGAGTAGAGTAGTCAAAACTTCAAAAGAGTAGCGGTACTTCAAAATAATATTATTCAAGTAGAAGTAAAAAGTAGTCATCCAAAATATTACTTGAGTAAGAGTAAAAAAGTATTAGGTGAAAAGATACTCAAGTACCAAGTAACTGTTTCAATCGCAATGTCCAATTTTTTTTTATTTATTTATTTATTTATTTTTTTTAGAAATTATGTAAGCAGTCAGACAAAATGGTAAAATAATGTACAAATTCTGACATTTCCAAGTAATAAATTTAATTAAAAATTTAATATAATAAATGAATAAAAACAAATATCTTTACAAAATAGCAAATTAGGAACAAGTAACACTAATTTCCTAATCTCCCTTTTTTTCACAATATAAAGCTATAAATCCCTACTGTGGGTAACATATGTATGTTTGAACAGTGTAGATTATTTCCTGTGTAAGATATACTGTATATTCAGTCGCCCTGCAAATGACTCAACAAAAAAATAACATTAGAACATGTGTACAAGAGTCTCACTTCACCATAAACTGTGTCCAAATGTAAGAACATTATATACTTTAGCCTTTTATTTGCTAATTATATATGTTAATGTTACCTAAATGTTACATTACATTAAATAAAACAGCTAAACAAACTGCGTCATGTTTCTTTTGCTGTCCACCACGCCTAAAGATTTTTTTTTCCCCGCTAAGCAGCGTTTCTGTGTGGTCATGTGACTACATGTGGTTATTGTTATTGCAGCTTATTGGTCAAACGGAGTCATGTGATTATTGTTGCAATGTCTGATTGGTGGAACAGAGTCACCCTGTTGCTGCATTTCTCTGGCAAAAACAAAGAATATCTAATGGTTTGAATAAATGGTTAGAAAAGTTGAGTGTAGCTGAGTGTAGTCAAGTAAGAGTAGCGTTTCTTCTTCACAAATCTACTCAAGTAAAAGTAAAAAGTATGGTGCGGTAAAACTACTACTCGTAGAAGTACTTTTTTTTTTTTAAGTTACTTAAGTAAATTTAAGGGGGTAGATGTAACTCGTTCCTACCCAGCTCTGGAGATTATGTACAGTATGTTTAAGATCAGGCTCATAAGTGTGATCACAGCGCAGCAGCATCATGTGACTGGGTCCATGTGATGTGGTTGTAGTCTCGTGGGACTAAGGTGCTGATGTCATCGCAGTTGGCTGCTGTTGACTAGTGGGCGTGAACCGTCAGGTGATCGAATTGTCGAGTGAATCTGAGCAGACTTGATTGCACAAATAACCTGAGATAAACCATTGTCATTCTAAGATGCAGTTGAATAAGCTTGTTAAAACATTCTGTATGCACACTGAGCCATTAAATTAGTTCTGCTTCTGGAGGGCCACAGGGATTTTCTTTAATTATTTTTTTTTATCCCACACCGTAGACACTTTTACTATTTAAATCAGGACTGTGCTTCATTAAAAAACAAAAAGTTGAAAAAGAAGAAAAAGAGCACTGTAAGCATCTAAAACACTGACAGGTCTAAAAGTCTGACTGTAACACCAAGAACACTTTTTTTAATATCTTATGCACTGCTGTATACATTATTTCTCAAACCACTCTAAGCTTTCAGTTAATAAAGTACAATGTGTTCAGTATTGCAGCCGAGATTCAGAGAGAAAATTTAAACCTTTGCTTTCATAGTGTTTGTCTGCATGGGATCTTGCTAGAAGTAATGTCTTGTCTTGTTCTGGTCTGGTGTTTTGTCCATTAGCCTTCATCAACTGAAGCTCTTCAGTGGTTCCTCAGCAAGTCATATGGGTTACTTGTCTCACTGTGTATGTTTCCTCTGCCATAGATTATGTGAACATCATCTGATCTCTAGATTTGTTTTTGGATTTTCAGTCAATGACGCCTGCTAAGTTTGCTGAAGAGGACTTTGGAGCAATGGAAAAAGGTCATGTGACCTGATGAGTCCAGATTAAGTCTATTCCAGAGTGATGGGCGTGTCAGGGTGAGAAGGGAAGTGCATGAAGCGATGTACCCATCATGCATAGTGTCCACTGTACAAGCCTCTGGAGACAATGTTATGATCTAGGGTTGCTTCAGTTGCTCAGTTGCCAACGTTATGTGGCAATAAAATGAAGTCAGCTGATGACCTGAATGTACTGAATCGCCAGAACATCACATCTATGGAGTTTTCGATCTAAATTCAAGGACTCGGATTGTTAAAAAGAGGTTCTGGGAGCACGAGGAACTATTTTCGCACATAGACTGAACTCCAAACTGCACATTGTAACCAAAACTAATAAAAATAAAACTAAATGTAAACATGTGTGATATTTTATTCATTTATTTTTGGCCAAGAAGTGTATGAAAAGGGAAGTAATTGTGCATATGTAGAAAGTGCAACCTCTGTGACACTAGAGGGCACCGAGGAGGCAGGAACAAATCTAAACAGAAGTTACTATAACAGTGTAAATATAAATATGTGTTGGCCACTCACTCACTCATCATCTATACCATTAATCCTGTATTCAGGGTCACAGGGGGCCTGGAGTCTATCTCAGGAGACTTAGGGCATAAGGCAGGATACACCCTGAGCAGGTTGCTAATCCATCACAGAGCACACACACTCACTCACTTACACACTATGGCCAATTTGGGAATGCCAAATAACCTAACCTACATGTCTTGGGGCTGTGGGAGGAAACCAGAGTACCCGGAGAAAACCCACCAAGCATGGGGAGAACATGCAAACTCCATGCACATAGAGGCAGGAATCAAACCTGGCTGGGAATCGAACCCAGACCACCCCCCCCCAGAAGGTGACAGTGCTAACCACTACACCACCATGCCGGTGTTGACCACTCATGGTGTCAAATAACACATGGTAGACTCTTTCAAAAATTGTGAAAACATCCTAAAGTTTCCCCAAAAATAAACTTGTGCATCAACAAAAACTTGATTTATAAAAATGGGAAATTCTTTTCCAACGCTTTAACACTGGTGCTATGATGACAGAACATGGTGTACTTTACTACCTCCACCTCTGTGTTCGGGTGTTACTATATCATTCCTGCTCTGCAGTCATGGGAGATGCTCCATAATGAGACGAGAGATTTGTGTAAAACGCTGAGGTCAATAGTGCACAGACATTCCATAAAGCCTGATAGAGCTTTTAATGAAAAGGAAGACATTGAAAAGGAAGAACTTTTCATCCAGCGACGAAGTGATACAAGATCCTGCTGTCTTTTAGACTGTCAATCGTCTGCTTGAAAGATTTATACCAGTCTTTCACTGCAGGCTCACAAGCGGTGAATGAGTCTTATATAAATCAATGTTGAAGGATTTTTGAAAGGAATGATTCTAAGCAAGTTTATCCTTATATAAAAGAAATTCTATACAGTATATCATTATTATTAAAGGTCTACTATTACATGGTAGTTTTTGACTCCAGTAAAAGCACATTAACTAATCATTTGACAGCATTACCAGGCAAAACCATACCTACAATACTTTAATTTTCAATGTTGGAATCGTCAGCACCAATAGATTCAAAAAGCTCTGAGCCTATATATATATACTGTAAACTCCAGAAATCTTTCACACCAGTCTGTTTGTGTGAAACGTGTTGTCTCAACACTGCATTTGTTCATTCCACAGAGATACAAGAGCAGAGCAGAAAATTAGACATCCAGCCGCTGAACCAGAACAAGTAAATGAAAGCTGAAATGTTTAGAAAGAAGAGTGATTAGCCTTTGTTCTGCCCTTTGAGATTCCTGCACAACACAGCTGGTGATCAAACGTGACAGCATGGGGAAAGGGAATCTGATTTTTTTAAAAACAGATCTCTGAAAAATACTAAGAATATTTCTTACACAACATCCTTCACTGCACAAATTCAGTAATAACAGCAAAATATGTGCAACTTCTTTTGAGATGACACAAAATGTCTAGGCTACGTCAATCACCACACATAACATGAGAAGCAAGATTGTATCGCAACAAAACAGGGATAAAGTTTAAGAACAAACTTCCAAATCTAATTTTCTGTTGTATATATAAACTTTGTTTTAATTTCTGTGTATGTTGAAGTGAGACAGGAACTATCCACTACTGATGGAAAAGTCACTTAATGATCTTATGAAATGTCATTTTCACAATTTTTTTATTGTATTTGCTACAATAGATACTGCAGTAACCTCCTGTAGTAACTTCAGCCATCTAGCAGTAACATTATGTGGTAAACTCAGATATCTATCAGTTTCCTCTTGTGGCAAATTGACCTTTATAACAGTTAACTTCTGTGATTACTTCAGTTATCTAGCAGTTATTAGAAAATTCAACCTTCTAACAGTTTCTCGTGTGGTATCAAACTTTCACCTGCATAACACACATGATGTTATACAATTTCTGTTATCTTTTATCACCCAGATGAGGATGGGTTCCCTGTTGAGTCTGGTTCCTCTCAAGGTTTCTTCCTATTGCCATCTCAGGAAGTTTTTCCTTGCCACTGTCGCCGTCACCCTTGGCTTGCTCATCAGGGACAATCTCATTATCTAGACACATTTGTCTCCCACATACAGTACACACTTCCATAAATTTTCTTTTAATTTTTGTGAAGCTGCTTTGAGACAATGACCATTGTTAAAAGCACTATAGAAATAAAATGTAATTTAATTTAGTTAAATTAACCTCAGTTATCTAGCCTCATGTGGTTAATGAATCTATCTACAGTTAGATCTATCTATTCATTAATTAACATTCAGTATTTACTGTTAATAATTAATCTTACCACAATTGCCTCATGGGGTAAATTAATCTGTCTAGCAGTTACCTCGTGTGGCAAATTCAACTTTCTAAACAGTTCCTTTTGTGGTAACTTCAGTTATGTAGCATTAACCTGCTGTGGTAAATTTAGTTATCTAGCAGACGCCTCATGTAGTAAATTCATCTATCTACAGTTAGATCTATCTATCTATAAGATCTATCAATCAGTTAATTAATCTATCAACAGTTAATAATTAATCTTACCACAGTTGCCTCATGTGGTAAATGAATCTGGTATATTCAGCTACCTAGCAGATACCTCCTGTGATAAATGTAGATATCTAGCAGTAATCCCCTGTGGTAAATTAATCTATCTAGCAGGTATCTCATGTGACAAATTCAATTATCTAGCGGTTACCTCATTTGATAAACTCATCTATCCACTGTAGCAGTTACACCGTGTGGTTAATTCAGATATCTAGCAGTAACCAGACGGCAGTGTGCAACTTGAGGATGAAAGTCCCTGGCCCTACCTTAGAAAAACACTTCCAGTCACACACAAATGCACACACACTTAAAGAAAATCAATAGCGATCTCACAGACCCAATGAATCCTGAATTGTTTGGACTGCTGCTGATTGTTTCCACAGCCAGCTGTCAGTACCTGCACACACTTCCTGGGAATTAAACACATTTGATGGCTTGGCATAAATCCTGCTTAAGACAGAAAGAGTCGAGATACTCTAGTTAGGGTGTTAAAATCAGCAAAAGGAAAAAAATTGTATTTGAAATGATGCAACCATGTAGAAAATTGATAGAAGTAGATAAGCTTAGAAGTCGGAAGTTGGAACAGTCAGTAGGACATCAAGGGGTATAGCCGAAAGACAGGATATCCAAAACAAATCCATAGGTTTAGGCAAAGATGTACTTGCCGTTCAAAGGACAAAAGTAATGGCACCCTGTAAAACAAGGACAAGTTAGTGTCCCCAGCGGCAACAGACAGAACTGCAGGACATCTTCAGGACCATACAAACTATAGATGTACTGTGGAAATCTTCAGGAACCAATGTTAACACCCCAGATGTCTTATAGACTAATGTCAAACATCATTCTAAAATTTCAGAATAAAGTTCTCGTCACGGTGTCTTTGTGATTCGAAAAACAGACAGTTAGAGATGAGGAGAGAGTCTATAAAGTCTATAAAGATTTACATGTACTTATTACTACCTTTTATATAGATTTTTGTTACCTATTATTTGTTATTTTGTCACTTTTGAGTTTTTACCCTATTTGGGGTTTTGTGGGAGTGGTTAAAGGTAAATCGCCTGTGTTATGAAAGTGGATGGTAATTAATGCCTGATTGTCTTGTATCCTCATAGACCCATGAAAAAAAAATGACCAGCAAAACTTTTGTAAATCTGATAGCACTTTTTGTTGAATTTGTCAGAAACATTTACAAGATAGTTTACTAAAATATTAATAAGCGAGTTTGTGTGTTATTTAAAAATAAGAATCACCATCCTATGCAGTTGAGTATGTGTTGCCCAGACTGGAGTCGGCGATGTCATCACTTATAGGAGATTTGCTGATGTCTCTGGTATATTTTTTTCAAAAACCCACAGCATGTTTTAAAACCTCTCTCGACTCCCTCCTCATCCTGCTCTCTGCTTAGTTTAACGTTGGAGGATCTCTGTGAATTTTACACCCACACACTCTATTGATCTCCGCCAAGCAGCACAGGAAGCGTGGTTAAATCAGAACGGCATCCAGCACCGTGCGGTCTGATTAAAGTAGACGGTAGCAAAACACCCCAAACTAGATTTCTCACGGACTGAACCCCAGGCTTCGATTTGCAGCCTCTGGGTAATACTGGGCTGTTATTTTAACAGTTTAACACTAGGTTGATTATGATTATATATATAATATTTTCTGAAGTACAACATTCACTCATTCATCATGTATACCGCTATGTCCTTTATTCAGGGTCACTGGGGGCTTGGAGCCTGAGCATGAGGCAGGGTACACCCTGGACATCGCATGTACCTCACACTGGCAGGAAGCCAATCCATTAAAGGAAACATACACGTACACTCATTCACACACTCATTCATACACTACAGGGAATTTGGTAATTCCAATTATTTGGTTGCAGTTAGACTAATCTGCAGGTCTTTGGACTGTGGAAGAAAACTGGAGTACACAGAGGAAACCCACCAAGCATGGAAAGAACATGCAAACTCCATGCACACAGAGACGGGAATCAAACTAACACCCTGGACGTTTATTCATGAATAAAAAAAAAAGAAAGCATTTCAGGATAAGTATATTGATTTGCATTGTTATTGCATTGAATTGCTATGTTATTCACTGGTGTAACTAGTGGCATGTTCTTATCCTAAACAGGTTCCTGTAAACTTTCAAGTTATCTGATTGGTCCAAACCTTTATACACCCATCGGCCACTTTATTAGGAATTCCTACTTTTAAAATTAAATCCACCAAACATATAGCAGCATGAATGTTGTATAACATCAATCATACACAGCCTTAAAGGATTGCACATAGGTACAGGATATAAAAATGATCTAATGATCATCATCATCATCATCATCATCCGTCAGAGCTTTTCCATGCTTTTTAAAGGGTTAACTCAAACAGCCACTCTTTACAAGCATAGTGCTCAGAAAAGCATCTCAAAACCCCAGAAGTTGCAGCACGAGGCTGGAGATCACATGACGTTCCACTTCTGTCAGTCCATATCAGGACTCTCAACAAAACTCAACACTGGAGAAAGTCTTTCGGATATATTTATTCATTCCACATCTAACAATTGGATAAAATAATTAAATAAAGGAAGAAATAAACAGCCCTGAGGAAGAATGAAAGAAAGAAGCGCTTGCCAATTAGCAGCTAATCTCTCACAGTCTCCCTGTGCGCTCTTCCTTTTATAATATCTGTTCACTAAACAAAGCCTCGCACTGGCAGGAAGCCTGAACGGAGCACCTCCGAGACCGACAAAAACACGTCATTCTTATTCACTCTTTAAACCAACTGATAAAGCGCACGCACAAAGGCAGGGACGAGCGGAAAGGAAGGGCTCTGGCTCCCCGAGAGTGCATCTGCATAATATTTTTCTGTTGGAGAAACTCCCAGAGCGCCCGGGCCTCCACTCCTCACTGCACTCCTTTAATTAAGCTGAACGATTTGCTGTGCATCTTTTTTTTTTTTTGTATTTCTTTTTCTAGCATAAATCACTTTGGCGCTGCAGAAGAACACTAGGGAAATCACGGAGCATGACGCTGCTTTGAGAAACCACACAGAAGTGATCAATTAACTGCCAGAGAGCCACGGTCTCACCGACAAACATGAAAAGGAAAAACACAGAGTCAACAAAACCGCTTCTAAATCAAAATCAATTGGCGAGAAGGTTGAACATGAAGGAGGCGTGGCCTGTGTGTGTCTCAGTCTCAGTCTCCTATCCTGAAGATATCAGAGACTCCTTCCATAAACGTCACTATATCAACTATAAAATGTGTCAAAAGTCCCCGTGAACAAGCTGTTACCATAGAAACGATAACACATTAAACCAAATATCTGGAATGTGACCAATCAGAACAGAACATTTAAAGACACAGAGCTTCACTTACCGTTGATGCAAAACTCATGAGGCTCACATAGATCATCCTCGAACAGGCAGCCTGAAAACAAGCACACACACACACACACACACACACACACACACACACACACACACACACACACACACACACACACACACACACACACAAACCATTAGCGGAAGGAGCACAGCGGCATTTATAACAAGCTGACAAACTGAAGAGCATTAAAGGTCGGCGTGTACACGCGTTAATGAGACGCGAGTCTTTGTTTATTACTGTAAACTTAATGGGATTCTGACACGTAACTGTAAATATTGTCATTGTGTCTGCGGTGAGAGAAACACACTGAGCCTAAAAGCGAGATCACAGATTCACTCTGCGCTGTTCTTCCCTCCGAGCTGTTTAAGCTGCTCAGAAACCCCACGCGGTGCAGGTCTGAGGGAGATGAGCTCGTCCTCCGGCGGCAGGGTACAGGTACAGTTTGTTCAGGACCAAAATCGGAAAATAAAATTTAAAACACTGAAATAAATAATATAAAACTTTGAGCTTCAGGTACCACAAGAATGTATTTCTGTATTTCTGTCAACATTCTCATGAACTACTGTTTATACTGTACTAACTGTAATAAACTTTATTAACTATACTCACAGTACTGAACTATACTACCATGATAAGCAATGCCGACTCTACTAGCTGTATGAAATGGTTTGTAGTGTAAATGCTGTACTACCTGTAATAAGCTGCACGTACTATAATAAACTGTAAATAATGTCCTGACTGTCTTTAATGTAACAAACTTCACTACTCTACTGTACAATCTCTATTAACTATAAAGCAGCAAATCTAGATAGTTCTCTGTTAAATTAAAATGTCAATCTGTCTTGTCTCAGCTCAGCTAATTAGGTTTCTTCGTTAGCTAGTTCGTTATGTTCATTTACGTTGTATGTAGCACCTTGGTCCTGGAGGAACGTTGTGTGGTTTCACTGTGTACTCAACTGTATATGGTTGAAGTGACAATAAAAACCTACTTGACTTGACTTGTATCCATACTGTACTGTACATACCATAATAGATATATTTACTGTAATAAACTATGCATACTGTACATTAACTATAACACATTTTACATACTGCACAACTATACACCGTTACAGTTTGCATTTATTGCAATGAATTACAACGCACTCTTCTATTCGTTCATCCATTGATTCGTTTGTTTGTACCTGTTCAACCCCTTCATACTGAGACTACAGTAAGTACAGTTTATTACAGGAAAGAGTAAGTCAAGTATGAATAGTGTATTATATTTAATACAGTTTATCACAGTCAGTACAGTATGTACAGTACTATAGTTTATTGTAGTTGGTATAGTTTTGTATGTAGAGTTTATTATATTAAGCACAGTCAGTACAGTATGTACAGTTTATTATAGTATTTTCACATTGTTACAGATACTAGTACAGTATACTTACAGTTTGCTTTATATATTACAGCTAGTACAATATTTTACAGTTTGTGTACAGTATACCATTATAATGTGTTATAGTTATACAGTTTGTGTACAGTATACATAATGTGTATAGTTACTACAGTTTATTGCACACTATACTATACATAATATACTAACTATAACATTCTATACATAATAATGTTACAATAACATTATTCATACTGTTCAATTATGCATACTTTAAAACTTTAATATATAATGTACACTGTATGCATACCATACTAGCTGTAAGAAACTGTCTGTATACATTCTCTACTAGGCATAATAACCTGAAAATACTATAATAAACTGTAAATACTGTACTGACTGTACTTAACATAATAAACTCTACATAGAAAACTACACCAACTACAATAAACTATAGTACATACTGTACTCGCTGTAGTCTGAGTATGAAGGGGTCAAACAGGTAAAAACAAACTAATCGCTGGATCAATGAATAGATGAGTGTGTTTTTAATTCAATTAGAGCATTAATGAAGAAATGAGTGAATAAATAATCAGACGGATTGATGTTGAATACGAGTAAACATTGCTGAAATATCTAACAGTCCATTAAATATTCATGTTACTCTCTCTCTCTCTCTCTCTCTCTCTCACACACACACTACACACACACACACACACACACACACACACACACACACACACACACAGGGCGGATGAGGGCAGACACTTTTACACAAAGCAGTGTGACAGAGGACAGGAGTGAGACGACAGGGAGAGGCTGGAAAGCAGAGAGTGACTGTGTGTGTGTGTGTGTGTGTGTGTGTGTGTGTGTGTGTGTGTGTGTGTGTGTGTGTGTGTGTGTGTGTGTGTGTGTGTGTGTGTGTGTGTGTGTGTGTGTGCCTGTAAAATATCAACACCAGGGAGAACAAAAAGTTCCCAAGAGGCCTTAAACAGTTTAGAACATCTCTCTCGCTCTCTTCAATATTTATTTATTTGTTTGTTTGTTTGTTTGTTTGTTCTAATTTTTGCCTTGTGCAAAACAAATGATTGCAATGTCAAGAATCTCTCTCTCTCTCTCTGGTTTCATGCTTTTGTCTGTCTCTCTGCTTATGTCTCTCTCTCTTTGTCTCTCCATGTTTTTGTCTCTCTTGTCTTTATCTTTACCTGTCTGTCTTTGTCTCTCTGTCTCCCTCTGTTTTTTCTCACTCTTCCTCTGCTACTCTGTCTTATCTCTCTCTCTCTCTCTCTCTCTGGCTGTCTCTCCTACTTTACGTCTTTCTTGCTCTTTCTTTTCTCTCTCTCTCTCTCTCTCTCTCTTTCACTTTCTATCTGTTTTTCTCTTTCTCTATCTTTGTCTTTCTCTCTCTCTTGCTCTCTAGGTTTCGTCTTTCTTTTCCTCTCTTTATCTTTACCCGAATGTCTTTGTCTTTCTCTGTCTCCCTTTGTTTTTTCACTCTTTCCCTGTTACTCTATGTCTTTATCTAACTCTCCCTGTCTCTCTCTTAATGGTGTTTGTCTCTCTTAATTTACTTCTAATGTCTCTGTCTCTCTTGCTGACTCTGTCTCACTCTCTTTCTTGCTCTTTCTTTTTCTCATTCTCTATTGTTTTTGTCTTTCTCTATCTTTGTCATTCTCTCTTTTGCTCTGTAAGTTCTTGTCTCACTTTACTTCCACCTGTCTGTCTTTACCTGTCTCTCTCTCTCTCTCTCTCTGTCTCCTTCTGTTTTTAGCATTTTTCCTCTTTGACTTTATGTCTTTCTTTAGCTTTTTTCTCCACGTCTCTCTCTATGGGTCGTCTCTCTCTGTTTACTTCCTTCTCTTTCTCTCTGTCTGTCTCACTCTCTTTCTTGCTATTTCTTTGCATGTCTCTGTTGTGCATGTCTCCGTGTACCTGTCTATGGGATCACACCCCCCCCCCTCTCTCTCTCTCTCAGGTAAGAGAAGTAAGGATCAGTGGTGTGATCTGTATCGGAGGCTGATTACGGAGACGTGTAATTAAAAAGCGATGGTGACGGTGCGGTTTATCAGCAGGAAAGCGGCGCCGCGGCGTGTATGAGGAGACTCCTTTGGATCGTGGTCGTCCGTCGTGGGCTACGGTGCACCGGAGAGCGGTTACGCAGAAATTGACTTTAATAACTTATTTAATTAACAAAGTCTTTATCTGTTAAAGGCACAGGAAACCCGCCGTGGAGGTTTAATTAGCGGAGCGCATTCATTAGAGAGTCACTTCAGTCTGGGGCTCTTGCAAGCGCACAGCCGAGTGTGTTCCCGCTCCTGCGCCACATCGCGTCCACCCCGGGCCGCTAATCACGGAGCGCTCCGTTAGCCTGCGCTGATTGGAAACCTGACAAAACTCCAGGGTCGATCGAGAAACTCTGAAGTAATCGCGCAGCTTTGAAGGTAAAAAACAGACTTAACCACTTAAGCGGAGGAGTGAAGCAGAACATACTGTGTTTCACCATGTTAACACTTTCATATCCAAATAAAACTCTCATCACACCGATGTATAATTAAACTGTCTAATGTCCATGAGACTAAATCTAGACTAGTTCGTCCCGGCTTTATGAAGGACAGCAGGTATTTGGACCCACTGAGACTGTTTCTCCACTAACACTGTTCTCCACTATTGCACTATTACACACTCCTCGTCTCGGGTCTCACACCGCCACAAACACATATCACTGTCCGTCCTGGACGTCCTCAGTGTCTCGACCCCGATACCGCTCATAAACTCTTCAGTCACCAAATCTCGGCTTCTTTAGTCTCAAAGTCTCAACGTTTTTTGGTGGAGTTTAATAAAACAGCCTCCTCGTTGACCTCTCGCTGGTCTCAGTGGGAAAGTCTCTCGCTCAGCCCCAGGACCTCATATGAAACGAAACATCTTGTTTCTAAAGCTATGTCTGGGTATCATCGCCGTCCTTTAATCTACTGCAGCGATTTATGTTCCAAACCCAACGGATAAATCCACAGTACAGATTTACACCGTATACAGACTGTCCCGCTGGGGTTCCAGGAGGAAAGCTGTGGGTGATGTTTCTTTTACCACATTTTACCTGATTTTATTCATTTATTTTTAATAGAATATTTAAGACCGACTCAGTATTACCCAAGGCTGGACTCAACAACACCAGTGACAGAACAAGGACCAGGAATTAACTCTTAAAACTCTGTAGAGTTTTATACTGACACTGTAAGTCCCTATGTGCTTATATAGGAGCCTTTCTGGAGTGTGTTAACGAGGAGGCTTCAGACTTCAAACTGTGGATTTGGGTTTTCGGATATGTAACAAACGTTATCATTACTTTTATAAAGAGTAAATTTGACCACTAACGGAATGAGGGAATGAAGTTGCACAAATGTAGAACTCACAAGATGAGCATATTATTATTATTATTATTATTTTATTATTTTTTTTATTATTATTATTATTTGGTGGTAGAAACAACTGAAAACAACCATAGAAATGTGATTGTGTGTATTTGTGCTATTTCTTTACCTCTGTGACCAAGTTTCTAATTTTTAGCTAAGTCAGGTTTGTATATTTAGTTAAAATAAAATAATATTCAGTTCCTGTTAAAAAGGACAGGTCACTTTATACTGCACAACCCTAAACCCTGTTTATGTTTATTAAAATAATAAAAAAAAAAAAAAACAGCTAAACAAATAATAGCTAAAATGCTCTGAAATTTATGGGCTAAACCAGAACAAGCACGAAAACCAAGACCAGGACAGAGACCAGGATCAAATCCAGGACCAAGACAAATATCAAGACCAAGATCAGGTCCAGGACCAAGACCACGCCCAAAATCAAAATCAGGACCGAGACCAAGACCAGGAATATTAACAAGATAAAGACCAAGATTAAAACCAAAACCAAGACTAGGATCAGGACAAGAACCCAGTCCACTGCGCACACACACACACACACACACACACACACACACACACACACTAGGATTACATTGGGACACAGCACTTTTTAGTAATCTTTTCTATGCATCTTCCTGCCCATCATTACACTGTGTAATATAAGGGCTGGATTCTGATTGGTCAGAAGGTGTGGCCTTGTTGCTATAGTAACAGCTCATTCACTGTAAAGGGCCTTTCTCATTTCACTGAATTTGATCGGAAATTTCTATCATCAGGAAATAAAAGGCAAAAAATCACAATGACATTCATGAAAACGTTTAATCACAACTAAAAAAATTTAGCTCATAGACATTTGTAAGTTATATGTGGGTGAATTGTAGCTGAATTATAATAAATTGTAAAGTATTTAAAGTGGAATATAGAGGTTCATAGCCTAACTGTAAGTGAATAATAGCCGTTCATGAGTTAGTTGTAGATGGATCCTACTAGTTAGTAGTTATTTGCAATCCTGGGTATTTGTAGCTGGATTGTAGAGGATTGTAAGATATTTGTAGGTGGGTTTTGGAGAATTGTAAGATATTTGTAGGTGTGTTGTAGAAAATTTTAGGATATTTGTAGGTGGGTTTTAGTGAATTGTAAGATATTTGTTGGTGGGTTTTAGTGAATTGTAAGATATTTGTAGGTGGGTTTTAGTGAATTGTAAGATATTTGTAGGTGGGTTTTAGTGAATTGTAAGATATTTGTAGGTGGGTTGTAGAGAATTGTAAGATATTTGTAGGTGGGTTTTAGTGAATTGTAAGATATTTGTAGGTGGGTTTTAGAGAATTGTAAGATATTTGTAGGTGGGTTTTAGTGAATTGTAAGATATTTGTAGGTGGGTTTTAGTGAATTGTAAGATATTTGTAGGTGGGTTTTAGTGAATTGTAAGATATTTGTAGGTGGGTTTTAGAGAATTGTAAGATATTTGTAGGTGGGTTTTAGTGAACTGTAAGATATTTGTAGGTGGGTTGTAGAGGTTTGTAAGATATTTGTAGGTGGGTTTTAGAGACTTGTAAGATATTTGTAGGTGGGTTGTAGAGGATTGTAAGATATTTGTAGGTGGGTTTTAGTGAACTGTAAGATATTTGCAGGTGGGTTGTAGAGGATTGTAAGATATTTGTAGGTGGGTTTTAGTGAACTGTAAGATATTTGCAGGTGGGTTGTAGTCATTTGTGATTGCATTGTAATAGTTCATGATTTATTTGTAGGTGTACAAGTTTTGCATAGTTTGTTGCAGCCATGGGCAATATAGAAATATATATGAGCACTGTGTAGCTAATGTATAGCCAATATGTGGGTGACTAATGTGACTTCACAAATTTGATTGACTAAGAACCATAAGGAATTTTAGTTTGTAGATTTTAACAATTTAGCAAGCTCTAGCAGAAATATCAGGAACATATGAACGTTTCAATGCAAAAAATTCTCAAGCTATAGGCTATTAAGCAGAAAATGACTATACTACTTTCTCTATCTGTCTCACAAATGCGAAAACACTCACTGACTTCATTATATCAGCAATGCTGAGAAGCTCAGTGTATAATCAGTTAGAATTCTGCTAATGTGTTTACTTGTTTTGAGAGCCATTATGCTGTGTGGAGGCTTTTGTTTTTGTCATTGCTGCAACCATCAACATACTATTTTTAACACTAATTGGTTAAAGGTAATACACTGTATTTATTCTAAAGCGTAAACACTTATATTGCGTCTCAGTGACCAAAAACAGGATGTGTAAAGTTTAATGTCTAAAACTTTACAAAAGGATTTGAAAACGGGGACACGTCTAAGTTCCCAGGACAGGTGTGTAGTAGGATGTTTAGCTTTACAGTGCTGTGCAAAAGTATTCATACCCCGTGAACTTTCCCACATTTCGTTATGTTAAATGTTACACAAATATATATATAAACAAATACTAAAAAGTGTGCCTTGCATTTGTATTCAACCCCCCCCCCCCTTTACTCTGATACTCCTTACTAAAATCCAGTGGAACCAATTGCCTTCAGAAGTCACCTGATTAGTTAATAGAGTCCACCTGTGTGTAATTTAATCTCAGTATAAATGCAGCAGTTCTGTGAAGCCCTCAGAGGTTTGTTAGAGAACATTAGTTAACAAAACAGCATCATGAAGCCCAAGGAAGACACCAGACAGGTGAGGGATAAAGTTGTGGAGAAGTTTAAAGTTCCTTCATGTAGCAGGTGGTATGAAACCTTCTGTAGCTCCTATAGGAACGCGGCGTCTTAGTCGTATTTCCTTCAAGAGAAATCATGATTGGT
>JAAGKR010001435.1:102538-125489 GCA_011419295.1 Clarias macrocephalus
TGTCTAATGAAAAGAAAAACAAATACATGAACTAACTAATTAATTAATTGAAGTAAAGTAAATGCATGTTTGTCTATCTTTGATTCAGAATCAGAAATCATTTTAAAAAATAAAAAAACAAGCCATCATGTTTTTAAAAAGTTTTTTTAACAAAAAAATTTTTTTTCTGCTTTTTGGTTTCATAACAAATTAACAAACTGTGTTTTTTTTTCCCCACTTTTTTTTCACCAACACCTTAATCGAGATGATAAATTACTCATGTTAAAGCAAACCTACTCCATGTTGCAGATTGTCCCAGACGTGTGTGGTTGTGGGAATTTGATTTTGAATATTTTTAGTGCTTTCTGTTACTTTCTGTTCTGGATTTCTCCTTGATTATACGCACCCTGTGTAAAGACCACGATTTCATGTGCTTGTATTTCTTCTTATTGTGGGTCCATTTTTCCAGTTGTTTCATTTAACATTAAATACAGTTAAACATATACAATTACGTCTCACCTCACAATCGTTTCCTGACACTTTAAATAGTTTTGAAACAAAACTCTCAATAAACAAATGCACACAATTCAAATCAATTGTTATGTTATTACGTTTCTTCATGTAAGAACAGTTATAGTTAATACAAACATCCAAATCCACACTCAAGCGTGATACGGGTAACTAGAGAATTTTAATTCTTCACCTGACCTTCATTGACCTGAGTGAATTCACTAGCTAATGCACTAGCTAAGCCTGGTTTTACGGTACACCAGGTCACACCCACATCTCAAGCCAAGCCATGATAACCTGTGACTCCACGCCACGCTCCAGTCCACTGCTTCTATTTTGCCACCTGATTTACCGTCTCAAACACACCTGTTTCTCGTCTCATTCATCTCTCAACTCTATATAACGCGCTCTCAAACTACCACTCTCCGCCAGATCATTGCGGTCTCTATCGCATGCCCAGTTTTCCAGCATTCTTTTCTGCCTTGACATTCGGATCTCGATTCCATGGACCTCGCTTACGGTTTTGGATTATTGCTTTTCCCGATTTCTGGATATCGACCATCGCTCTTGTTTCACGACCACGATTCTGGATCACAGAATTTCAGGGCATGCTGGGTCATCACTTCCGCATTCTCTCCTCAAGGCTCGCATTCACAGAACAATCCGCGCATTGAACATCACGGGATAACCGGTGCTGTGTTCCATACAGGCTTTGCGCTTGGATCCACCATGGTTGCATCGATCCGTTAAAACCATCAACATTAAAACCACCAAGGTTTTGGGTACTCCTTGTGCCACCGGGGTGGCTCTGACCCCATACGGTGTGTCTCCACAGGGCCTCTGAGGGTGTGCTGTGGAAGTGAATCGTTTGGATCCTGTTGGTGGTGAGGTGGAGCGTTCATGGATCGAATTTGTTTGCTCGGGACATCCCAGGGGTGCTTGATTGATTGATTGGGATCATGAGGAGTTTAGAGGCTAGGTTGATGGCCTTGGGCTCTTTGCCTGCTTGACCCCGTGTGCAGTGGGCTGTGGTGTTTTGCCTTTCTATCGTGGCTAGCATTGATTCATTGGTGTTCAATGTTGCTCAATTCCCCGGTCAGGGTTTATAACATTATGGATTATCATTTCAGATTGAACATCATATCCTCAGTATTTCTGAAACCTTACATGCAGGCATGAGTGTAGACTTACCCTAAATATTTCCCCATCAGGCTTAAATCCCTGTCCAGATTTCATCACTGCCTGGCTACGGTAGCATGTGATCTTAGACCGCCGCTATCTAAATAAATCACAATAAGATGAGCTTAGGTTCACCGAAGGCTTCTGCGAGTTCCACAGGATAAGGAGTCATTTATATTTCTGTTCTGGACACACACACACACACACACATGCACACACACCCCTACACAAACCTCATTTTACTGACTGTCACTAAAAAGTCATTACTATTTAATTAAAACTGTATGACACATGCACACTGCAAAGAGCCTATAGATTTTTCTTTGGAATCCACTCCATTCTCTGTGTCAGAACCTTAAATCTACACACACGCACACACACCACTTGTTAATGAGTGTCGTTCAAGAGCCAGCTGCATTAAAAATGGTGTACACCCACACTGTTGCTCAGTGTTGCATTCAGAGCCTCATACTTCAAACACACTCACACGTACACACACACAAATACATTAATATAGAAACGTGCTCCTGGCCGTGAGAGCTCTGGAAGAAAGGGTGAATTATGAAGTATGAATAATGCAACAAGACCTGACTTTGAAGGATGATGGAGCGCTAATGTTTCTTTCACACCGCGGCCAGTTACACAGCAAAGAACTGAAAAGGATCCCAGCCTCAGAAACACTGAACAGGACACAGGGTGTCTCCTGTTTCTCGGGGTGGTAAACAACTAGGAGTTACAATAGGGGGATAACAAATGGAGACTGGATAGGAATAACACCTGGACACTGGATATAGAAAACACCTGGACACTGTATAGATATAACAACTGGACACTGGATAGGAGTAACAACTGGACACTGGATATAGATAATAACTATACACTGGTTAGGGATGACACTTGGACACTGGATAGAGATAACAACTTAACAATGGATAGAGATAACACCTGGACACTGGATGGAGACAACAACTGGACACTGGATAGGAATGACACCTGGACACTGGATGAGGATGACAACTGGACACTGGATAGGAATAGCACCTGGACACTGGAAGGGGACAACAACTGGACACTGTATAGATATAACAAGTGGACACTGGATAAGAATAACACCTGGACACTGAATATAGATAATAACTGGACACTAGTTAGGAATGACACCTGGATAGGGATGACACCTGGACACTGGATAGGAATAACACCTGGACACTGGATAGAGAAAACACCTGGACACTGGATAGAGACAACAACTAGACACTATAGATATAACAACTGGACACTGGATAGAGACAACAACTGGACATTATAGATATAACACCTGGACACTGGATAAGGATGACAACTGGACACTGGATAAGGATAACAACTGGACACTGGATAAGAATAGCACTTAGACACTGGATAGAGATAATAACTGGACACTAGTTAGGAATGACACCTGGACATTGGATAGTGGTGGTGTGTTTTTTTTTTTAACTACATTTGGGCCAAAAATAAAACGTATCCAGTTTTCTGCTCGCACCAGTAGTGGATTATACAGCATTTGGATGGTTCCTAAACAAACATCATAATATAGCTCAAATACTGAATAAGTGAACGTATTGGAGAGGGACACAGAGAAAAGGGAGAAGATTTATATAGAGGAAGAGAAAACGTGGGGTGGAGAAAAATGACAAAGATGAAGATACAGTGAGAGAACGTTATTAGTTTCTCAACAAGGCTGTTCACTTCCTCTATGAGATGTATTTATAGCCTAGACGGAGTTGACAGGAAACGAGCCACGACTCCCACGCTCGCTCGCGCGCTCTCTCTCTCACTCTCTCTCTATCCCACACACACACACACACACACACACACACACACACACACACACACACACACACACACACACACACAGTAATACATGAGACCAGCAGCGGATGATGCTGGAGAATTAGCCTGCAAGAAGACACTCATTTACTAAATGCGACACTGCCTCTTATTAAGGCTTACATAAAGTTCTGCAACACACACACACACACACACACATAGTGGAAACTTTAACAATGAGAATCTTATTGTACTGAGAATCATAGCGAGCGTATCTTCATTATGAATCGCGATTAACATTCAGTCTGATGTTTTTCCAGCTTTACAGAAGAAAATGTGCCCGAGCGGATCATAATCCGGCTCAGGAAATGAGAAGGAGGTGATAATGATAATGATTCTGAAGGAAATAATGTGGCCGTGACCTCATTGTACAGCATTTCTATCAATTTAATGCTTTGATGTGCTTGAGTAAAAAAAAAACTTTTTTTCATGAATTACTCTATTGCATCAAATTATGTCCCGCACCACTGCGCGTAATGTCCAATAACAGTCAGAGCTACAGACTACAGCATCTAATTATGAACCGTATGACGGACCGTAACATCCTTTTATAACGAGTTCACATGAAACGTTGGCGCTGCATAAAGGCTGATACTATGCTCTGATCTTAGATTCCTTCGTCTTCTTCTGAGAACTCCCCCAAGCTTTTTTCCTCTTTGTATTGTTTTGTACAGTCACATTCAAAGGTTAGTACCCCCTATTATAATGCTATAGCCTGTGTGAAACATAATAAAAATCCTCTGATCATAGCAGGTCTTAGTATTTACACATAACAACAACATATAACAACATGTAACATTTTTTCACTCTGCCGTTAGTTATTAAACAAAAATAAACTCAAAATATACATTTAGGCAATACTAAGTACCCTTTTACAGCTTTCACGGGATTTAAGAGGGTAAGTTGAAGCCAGGTTCTGCTAATCATCAGACTTGATTTGTTATTAATTGGTAATCAGACCTCTATTAAAGCAGACGTTTTGGCAGTTTGCTTGTCTGGACCATTCAGGTTGGTGTTAACACAATGCCAAGAATGAAAGACATAAGCGATGGTCTGAGAGAAACAACTGTTGCTGCATGGTAATCTGGACAGGGTTATATAACCATGTTTAAGCAATTTGGAGTTCAGCATTCTACATTCTACATTCTCTATATTATCCACAGGTGGAAAGCATTTAATATCTTCACATGAGTGGACGTCCCAGCACATTTTCCACAAAGTTAGGCCGTGCCATGCTCCCTGACAGCACAATTAGAAGAAGACTGTTTGTCTAGAATGGTTGCCAGAAGAAACCCGCTTCTGCCCTAAAAGAAGCACGACTTAAACTGCATCCGAACAAAGCACAAGCCTTCTGGAACAATGTCCCATGGATAAACGACACTTCCACTCCTGCTCATTAAAAAGTAAATGGGAATGAAATCAGGTAGGAATTAAAATCAGTGCCCACTTGTGCTATGGAATCTCCACTCACACACTGCATTGTCACTCAAATCATTTATTTGTCACATCACAGTGACATTACAGCACTGTGAAATTCTTTCTTCGCATAGCCCAGCGTAACTGGGATGAGACTGCAGGGTCAGCCATGATACAGCGACCCTGGAGCAGATAGGGTTAAGGGCCTCGCTCAAGTGCCCAACGATGGCAACCTGGTGGAGCTGGCGATTGAACCACCAACCTTCCGATCAGTAACTGAGCCTTAGTCCTCTGAGCCACCACTGTCCCAAGGGTGGCTGAGTGCTTAAGGCTTTGCCTGTCTATAGCTTCATTTGTTTTCACCAGTAACACCAGTAAGTACTCCATCCTGGACAAAAATGCTGCCAGTTTTTATTCTGGTCTCACAGTGTTTTTAGTCTTTAGGAAGCACTGCATTGTTTTACGACTCATTGTATCTGTCTTCTGCCCTATTTTCCTCTCTTTCTCAGACTTTCTCAGACTGAATTTCTATAAAAAGAGACCCACGTTGACCCAAACAAACACAAAATGGCTTCAACCTTTAACTAATTCATCAGCTGCGGGTTATTCATGCTAGTAAGAAGGAACAAAATAGCCGAAAAAGGAAATGACTTGAACATATAAAGATACTTCTAAACCCGTGAAGAAGACCATGAAGAATCCCAAGAGTGCCATGTTTGGCGCACGGAGCTGTCGTCATGCTTTTTACGCTCTTTAGACTCCTCTCATTTCTAGCACTCTCTCTCCAGGTGCACTTTCACGCTCCACTCGACAACTAAACACATCTCGCTTTGAGGTAAATGCTACAAAAGGATAATGTGGAGAATAAGTATGAAAGGAGAGAAAGAAAGCGAGAGAGATAGAGGAGGGGTGCGTGCTCGCTATCTCGCCGTACAGATGGCCTGGCAGCGTGTCGCCATGCTTCTCTCTCTCTCTCTCTCTCTCTCTCTCTCTCTCTCTGATTAAATTCACTCGTTCCAACAGAACAGAACCGACTCTCGCTCCATGCCAAGCACAGACCGTCCCAGGAGATCGCCCTTGAGCACGTCTCCATCGCAGCGTTCTGCCCCAATCGACGACATTTGAAGGCTTCGAGAGTTTGATTCGAGATGATACTTTTTATTTCTGATTCCGTGTTTTTAAACCGAAAAGATAAATCTTGGTCCAGGGCACGGTGGAATGAGCGATCGCCCCTCTTCTGCATATACAAGCCCAGAGATCGATGATTGGCTAGTGTCAGTGTGACTGACATGAAAAAGAAAGCCCCTCCCACTCAGATAACCGACATACTGTAGATGTCAAATACACGATACATAACTGCACGTTTTTTTTTTTTCTCTCCTTCTCAGCCCAATGTTCGGAGATTTAGCTGAGCAGAAATGTGCCCTTTTTTTCCCCTCCACTACTTCATCTAACAGACTATAATTTTCCCAAACCGTATCTGTGGCGAGCTCATGGAGGGTCTCGTAATGAACCGAATGACGCGTGTAGAGGAAACACTCAGAGAGCCAGCGGGAACCTGGCGAGTTTCACCTTCCTGCCGGAGTTAATACGACTCCATCACCTGCTAAACGTAATAACGCTGTCTGTTGTGCACAGTAATATAATCCACCTAATACACCCGATTAGTAAGAACACACTCGTAGGACGAATAAAAGGTCTCCAGCTTCATCAAGAACAATGCAACAGACAAGCTTTCAAACCCAATCGATTTAAGAAGGCGCTTTGCTCATACAAATATAACTCCGGGAGTCAATTAGCAATAAAAAAAAACGCCTCCCAGGAGGAGAGGGATTCTTACTCTCAGGAAAAACGTTGGAGATTTCAGGAAAGTTATTGAGGAACCGTATCAGAGGATCAGAAAGAGCGCACCTGTGATTCTCATGCTAGAAGCGCCACTGTCAGAGCGCCTGTCATGGATAATAACTAATTAACGTTTTTTTTTTTTCTGTCAACCAATCAGAGTCCAGAATTCAGCAGTGCTGTTACTGAACGCAACATCTTAATGTGAAGCGGTTCGCTTTCCAGGCATCACATATGAAGATGAGTCAGACGTCCAGACACTGTAACACAGGATGTGTGTGTGTCTGTGTGTGTGAAGCATTACGCATCATCTTCACACTAATGTTGGCAGGACAAACACACACTCATGCATACACACTTCTCACATGTCTCGTACTTCCATCAAAAATCAGTGTGGAGTGAAATCAAGTGTTTTTTTGTTTGTTTTTGTTTTTTTTGGTAGTAAATTCCTGACCAATCAGATCGCAAGGTGAAGCTAACAAACATGGTTGACACCCCCTAAACAGATAAAACTACGTTCTAGCTAAAAGTGTGTTTGGGAAGTTAATCTAGAGCAAAGTCAAACGGTGTTGTTACCACCAGAGCTACAGCCATCAGTGATGTTGCTCCAGTGATGAAGCTAATCTACAGAGCAAGCTAGGCTAGTTATCTAGCGTCTACATATAAATGTAGCTGTTTTATAGCTGTAGTAGTTACGTTCTTAATCGAGATGTTGCTTGATTCAAAAATATATTATTGTTGTTGGTATTATTATTATTATTATTACTGGAGGTTTAAAATTGTTGCACTTAAATACGTGCTAGTTTAGAAACCGTACTGTCTGGACACTGTGTTAATGCCCAGACTCAATCCTATACCTTAATCGCTCTGTTTCACTCCTTATTCAAATGCACTGTTTTAGTGTCTATGCAAATGAGTTACTCCTGAGTCCCGCCCCTCCAGATGAACAGAGGAACAAATCTTTTTCACATGCACAGTATTTGTTACCTGTTATTTGCACAAGGACTGTTTGTTATACCTTCGCTGCTAATTACAAGAAATGTTTACCGTTTCTCAACTCATTACCTCATTACTGCTTTGTTGGATTGTGTCAATTAATCTGTTTTCGTCTCAGCTAGTCGGCTAATTAGGTGTTTTAGTTAGCGAGATAGTTTTGTTAATGTACAGTATATCATTTGTATGTGTACTGAACTGTATATGGTTAAAATGACAATAAAAAGCTTACTTGACTTGACTTGACTATATGAGGTCACAATAGGGGGAAACCAAGTCAAGTCAAGCCAAGTCGGCTTTTATTGTCATTCCAACCATATACAGTTAGTACACAGTGAAACGAAACAACGTTCCTCCAGGACCAGGGTGCTACATACATGCAACAACATAAATTTACAACATACATGTTTCATTTTTAAGTTAATCTGAAAGAACCATCAAATTTCTATACAAAAATACACATTAGACAAAGTGCACGTGCAAATGTGCAAACAAAGAGGAACATGACAGACGCAACAATGTAACACATAACACTCCTTTTTTTGATGAAGTATGAATTGAGGTAGTGGGAAGAGCAGCCGTAAAGAGTTTACATTTAGACAAGAGTATTTGTGTGTGCAAATAGCGAGTAAAATAAATATTGTGCAAAATATCGGCTTGTTTAAACCTCAGTCGATATAAAAACAGGAGGGGCAAAAAAAGCAGGAAATATATATTTTTTCCCTTTTTTTGCAAACACACACACACATCTAGATTGAAGACCCATCTGGATATCTAAAAATTGCTCAAATGTGAATTTTGCATAGTACAGTAGGTCACCTTTAAAATAAATCTAAATGCATGCAAAGATTTCATCATCAGAGTTCCAATAATAAAACTAATCCACAGTGCCAGCTACTTCTCTAGTGTGTTTTTTTTTAGTGTTAATTAACAGGACTTGTGCTGAAATTTCTGGAGAATGTAACAGTTTGACATTTACAGAAGACTTTAAGCACAGTACGCTGATCAGACTCTTAGCTGCAGTAAAACAACTGAACAATTAAAACGTTTTAAAGAAACCCGTACGCCCGTGAATGATACCAGCCGAGGTGAACATCCAGCAAGCGGAACATCTGGACCTGTAAATCGATGGATAACTTTTACTTACTTGCAAAAGAAAAGCATGCACCTGTCTGTGTGAACTGTACACACACTCATTCACCAACACCACTTGCACATTACAAGGACTCTGCTGGGAGTTATTGCCACACCCTCGTACACTCCCCGGGGGTTTCAGACATGAATCAGACAGACAAGTCTGGTCATGGCTCCGGCACACTAAGAGAACTTTCTACATTGATGGTATCCAAGCACTAGTGAAACACTGGGATAAGTGTAGCAGGAAGTTTTTACTCTCAGGACTGTGTTCTGTTATTCTGCACAATCAAAAGTCCCACATTGACTCAAACGCCTCTTAGAAACACTAACATTACAACTAGCATCTTATTATTGTGGAAAACAAGGTTCCACATCAAAGCTAAAGATAAAAAAATTTTTAAAAAGCCCAAAAATTTGATTTATAGTTACTTTAATGTTAACACAAGAGGGCGGAGCCAAATCAATCCAGACCTGTATAACATGGATTCCTCTAGTCTATACTGGGAATACTGGGAGTGAACTGGGAATTCTGGCAAGAAACTCGCCCGACAGGGGCTGATATATTTTTCGGGAGATTAGATTGATGAACTGGAGGAATCCCACATGGACACAAGGAGGACATGTGGAACAAAGGAGTTGGATAATACACACCTTTCCAAAACACACTCAAAGGAAAGCTTAAAAAAATGATAATAATGATAACAACAACAACAACAATAATATTAATAATAATAATAATAATAATAATTACATTTCTTGTACAGTATATTGAGGAGAAAAATATATACTATCCAAGTGATTTCTGTGTTAGACCCAGTTCAGGTGCAGCATAATAACAAGACAGTATCTTATTCTGCGCTGAAGGTTTTCCTTACTGTAGTTCATACAAACTGTGCTACACAGCAGATGGGAGAGAGAGAGAGAGAGAAATTAACAGCCTGGTAATTACATTAAGCGCCTCTGATGCTGTTTGTTTTTTAAAACCATGACAACATATTAAATCTGCGCTGTATTTGTAAATATATTAAATTTTACCATGAAGCAACATGTCAACCATTTGGTAGAGGTGTATACCAAACATAGATTTGTTCTTATTACCGCCCCAATAAAATAAAAATGTTAACGAAGATAATAAAACCCTTAAAACTCGAACGCACAGACACATGTTGGCAACACGACATACTGTAGGACAATAACGAGTAAAAAAAAACAATATACTGCATGTGCTGATATAGAAACCTTGCTGGTGTGTGTGTGTGTGTGTGTGTGTGTGTGTGTGTGTGTGTGTGTGTGTGTGTGTGTGTGTGTGTGGTATATTTTCTCCAATATACAACCTTCTAAATAAATGCTGCTCACATATTACTATAGCCCAGTTTGTGCCAACTTTAGATTTTAGCCATTTATATGTTTTTAAGTAACTTAAAAATACACAAATGTCCGGAAATGTCAGAACTTCTTCAGGGCCCCAAAACACCTGCAGCCTCCTAAGGGTTTTAACGAGGAGGCTTCAGACTTCAAACTGAGCGCTTGGGTTTTGGGATATGTCAAGTACACTGTAAACCCGAATAAGTTGGCCAAACTCAAAAAATGTGAGGTAATCAGTTACATATATATATTTTTTTAAGTAATGATGTTTCTAATAGTAAGTAAACAGAACCATCAGTTTTTGAGTTTGTTGAACTCATTCATATTAATCGTTCTTTACTTGCATTATTGAGTCGCCTCACTCATACTATTTAATAACAATTATCTTTTTTTTTGCAAATCAAATACATTGTTGTTGGTCTTTCGGCTGCTCCCGGCGATGGGTCGCCACAGCAGACGATCCGGTCCTCACACAAGCTTGGCACAGGTTTTACACCAGATGCCCTTCCTGACTAAACCCTCCCATTTTATCTGTGTATGGGACGGACACTTCATCCAGTTGTTGGGAATCGAACCCGAGCCGTTTACATGGCAGACGAAACACCTCCCACTGAGCCACCAGTGTCCTATTGCCCTGGTGACGTCAGAAACAAAATCACTAGTCTGAAAGATTTTAAGTTGGTGGAACTTTACGGTGACAGTTACTGTTACTTAAGTACTTACAGTTACTTAAAATTTCAAATTTGTTCAGCTAACTTGAAATGTGTCATTTCTACAAACTCATGAATAGCAAAAAGTTCTAAATACTCATCAAGGTGTATTAATCTGAACTAAGTGTAATTATTTAAGTTAAATATGTTTAATTACTTTGAGCACTGGGGTTTACAGTGTACTGTAGATCACAATTACTTTTATACTGTGTACATTATACCACTACTGGAATATGGGAATGAAATGGTAAACATGTAGAACTCTCAAAATAGGCATATTATTATTATTTATTTTAGTCATAGAAACAATTGAAAACAACTATAAAAACATGTGATTATGTATCTGTGCTATTTCTTTGCTCTTTTTTTTTTTTTTTTTTTTTTTGCTCGGACATGTTTGTATAGTTTATTGAAAATAAAACAGTCAAGTCAAGTCGATTTGATTTGTATAGCGCTTTTAACAGAGGTCACTGTCGCAAAGCAGCTCTACAGAATCAAAGGGAAATTATGGAAATCTGCTTGAAATGTGAGAAAATATGCATATAAAAAATAAAAATTTCTATATATTTTTGGAAATTAAAAAAAAAAGTATATTACACTCTATACTGCACAATCTTGAGTCCAATATATATGTTTATTCAATAAATAAATAAACCAAAACAAATAATGTCTAGACTGCTCAGAGTTTTAAGGGCTACAGGGTTAAAATAATGAAGACTTTTTGTTTTTAATAAGTGTAACAGGATAGTAACTTTTTATTTATTTATTTATTTATTTATTTATTTATTTATTTATTTTTTGCTGCTGTGGGTGCAAACTGTGCTACAGACTGGATGAGAGCGAGAGACATGAACAGTCTGCTGATTACACCAGTCTCCTGGTGATGTTTGCTTGTTTGTTTGTTTGCTTGTTTGTTTGTCGATGAAAGCTGCACGTTTGTACACAGATGATGCTGGAGGGTAAAATCAGAGACTCTGCGCTGCGTTACATAAGGACGCACGTGAGCCGCACTGGACACACCGAGAATCACCGCGCACGGAGATGACATGCGGCATGCACGAGCGCGAGCGCGCGCGCGCGTGTGTGTATGTGTGTGAGAGAGAGGAAGAGCAGGAACTGAACTGACCGTGTTTGTGGCTCGCGGTGCTCACGCGGATCAGCAGCACCGTCAGCAGCAGCACCAGACCCTGAGACTCCTCCATCCTGCTCCGCCGAGCGCGCGCGCACACACACACACACACACACACACACACACCGCCGTGTCCCGGAGACACTCACACACACTCAGCGAGAGAGAGAGAAAAGAACAACCCAGACACACACACACACACACACACGCGGTGCGAAGGAGGAAACTGATTTAATGGAGAACAGAAATGAAACAGAGGATCAACTCTGTCTCTCTCTCTCAGAGCGCGCGGGTTCAGAACCACGGAGAGCGGCCACCAGCGGAGCCACGCCCCTTCTCGCTATGTAACCCCCCCCCCCCCGCCTCCCGCCTGCTGACGTCACTCTCCCAACACACCCTACAGCTTCCTCTCTCTTTCTCTCTTTTGGTCAGTTTATAAGACTTTTTGATAAAGTCTTCAAGATAAGTTTGTTCCTCTGTCAGTCAAAAAAGAAAAGTACACACAATTCAGGAATATATTATATTATATTATATTATATTATATTATATTATATTATATTATATTATATTATATTATATTATATTATATTATATTATTAGCATTAAAAATTAGACAGCACTGCAGTTTACTCCAGGAAACTTCTGGAATGTTATCAAGAGGAAGCTGGAGGGTCACAAACCATCACGTAAAGCTGAGCTGTTGGCTTTTGTTTTATTTATTTATTTATTTTATTATGTATTTTTTTCTGTAAAAAGTGTGTTATATAAAGTTACCCAACAGCAATGTGAAAAAGCGGTGGAGAGACAAAAATGAAAGCATAAAAGCTGTAACTGCAAATCAGGGTTATTATTCCACCAAATACTGATCTCTTCATATTACAGTATTAACTTCACATTAACACAATTTGTTTACCTTTTTGTTTCATCTTACTTATTAAAGCTCTGCAAATCCTGAGTTTATTTTGATGTATTGTGAGGATGTAATTTCCTTTAAATATACACTCTAAGCAACAATAGTTATATTTTAAATGTAGGAGAAATATTGTCCGTCGTTCACGAAAAAATGAAACAGAACTGATCATCTCACCAACACATGCACCTGTAGGAAAAAAAAAAATATATATATATATATATATATATATAAAGTTTGGACACACCTTCTCATTCAGCGAGTTTTCTTTATTGTGTTCTTTCTTGTGTTCTTTAGCCCAAACGCGTCTCTTCTGCTTGTCGCCTGTCCTTAGCAGTGGTTTCCTAGCAGATCTTCTACCATGAAGGCCTGATTCACACAGTCTCCTCTTAACAGTTGTTCTAGAGACGTGTCTGCTGCTAGAACTCTGTGTGCCATTGACCTGCTCTCTGATCTGAGCTGCTGTTAACCTGCGATTTCTGAGGCTGGTGACTCGGATGAACTTATCCTCCGCAGCAGAGGCGACTCTCGGTCTTCCTTTCCTGGGCCGGTCCGCATGTCAGCCATTTTCTTTGTAGCACTTGATGGTTTTTGTGACTGCACTTGGGGACACTTTCAAAGTTTTCCCAATTTTTCGGACTGACTGACCTTCATTTCTTAAAGTAATGATGCCACTCGTTTTTCGTCACTTAGCTGCTTTTTTCTTGCCATAATACAAATTCAACCTCTTTGAATGAGAAGGTGTCCAAACTTTTGGTCTGTACTGTGTATATATAAGAAACTGATTCTTTTGCAGTGGTCACTTAATTTTTATATTAATACAATATATATATATATATAGTCAAGCCCAAAATTATTTTATACCTCTGGCAAATTCTGACTTAAAGTTATATTTATTCAACCAGCAAGTTTTTTTCTTGATTAGAAATGACACCGGCATCTCCCAGAAGATAAAAAGAGTGGAAAAAATTATTACTCATCTTTTATTTACATTTGAACAAAAAGTGGAAGGTCCACAATTATTCATACCCTTTGCAATACCCTTGTTTCAATCTATGGGAAAATCCAAAGTTTTATACCATTTCAAATAGTCTAATATACTGTATAGACATAATATACTGCAAAGGTGTCGTTACAAGACCTGAAACCAGTCTCAGGAAACTTTTAGTCAAGTCAATTCTGACTTCTGTCCAGTGACAGCGTCACACAGACTGGCTGGACAGACAGACAGTTTTCTGAGACTGGTTTCAGGTCTTCCAAATGTATGAAATGTAAGATATCATTGAAGGAGCGAGTTCTGACCAAACATACAGGCAGAATCTTACTTTTATTTATATAGATTCCGTTAAAGAACAGAATAACTCATGTCTAGGGGTCACACACTTCAGGCAATTTGGGAACACTAATTAACCTAATCTGCATGACTTTGGACTGTGGGAGGAAACCTGAGCACCCGGGGGAAACCCACCAAGGGCACACAAACTCCATGCGCACAGACCCGAGGCGGGAATCGAACCCTCGGCCCTGGAGATACGAGGCCGCCGTGCTAACCACTAAGATGTAGAAAATGAGTCACTAAATTAACTTCAGCCAACCTAGGACCTTTAAACGTTTAACCCTTTAAATGACTCCATTTCAGCTTCATTATTATGTTTATTATTGGTATATAGACCACAGCGCATTCCTGTTGAGGATAAAGATGTGTGTGGTGTTATTTTTTGGATTGCGGGTCATGGTAAACACTCTATTGATTGTTAAATATTCATAACAATAGAACTGAATTGGTTAAAGATTAAATATTCACGGTGGATTCGTTTTTTATTTTTCCTTTCCCATGGAACACTAGCCGTAAAAATAATTTTAAAATGACGTCCCTTCAGTCTTTCCCAGGCTTTTAAAGCTTTGCTAACAGAACTCGACACTTTGTATTTGATTCTCGTGAGAGTAACGATAAACATGTCACCGATGTGATTAAATATTTCATTACTACACACACACACACACACACACACACACACACACACACACACACACACACACACACACCACACCACACCACCGCGCCTGCTGGAGCCGAGCTGATTAAACTCCATTCTTACTGCAAATATTATTCAATCAATTCCATTCCTTTGTTCTCGTCACTATTACCGAGAAAAATAATGTTTTTTATCTACACAGAACAGTCACTTTATTACGGTGCAAAACACTTTTTATCTGTCGTAATAAAATCGTAGAAATCATGAAGCAAACTACAGACCAGGAATTATAGCCGGGTCCATAAATTCTAGGATAAAGGTAAGTCTTTGGGCATTTGGCCTCCGTACATCGCCACATTGTATCTGGAATAAAACATTCAAGATGTGAGTAAAGTCAAGATATTGAGCTTTAATACAAGTGCTTTGACAAAACCATGGCATTAACCACTCACAGATTTTACAGCCATTTATTTTTGCTAGAAAACTGTGGACCATTTTGGAGGCTTGCAAATAATGGAACGGATTCGCTCGTTATTACTCCATGACTAATCAAGCAGAGAGAGAGAGAACATTGGGCGCGGCTAATACAACAGTTTAGAACATTCTTACTAAGAAGGAACTAACTGACGAGTTCAGCAAGAGCAAAAGGCCTGGACGACAAATACAGCACGGATGACTGGAAACCCTGTTCATGGTGAAGAAGAAGAACCCTTTCACAACATCTCGCCAAGTCATGAACACCCTCGAGTGAGCGGGCGTGTCATCATTGTAGTATTTTAAATGGGGACTCAATGCCAACACATTCTCCACCGTTTATGTAGGGTTTTCAACTCCGGTTCAGAGGTGAATCACTTTATCGGCTGCCCGTCCAGCGTTTAGCACGATTTAATGTATCTTTACCAATTCTGCTTATCACGTGGCCACTAATGATGACACAAAACCTGGTATTTCTCAATTGATATGAGCGAGGTGACGTAAGATCTGGGCAAATGTTTAAACTTGCAGAACTGTTGTCTTGGTCATGTATTTTTATCAAGAAACAAGAATTTATTTGACTAAACTACGATACATGATACTACGCTATTAAACACACACACACACACACATACACACAACAGTTGACAGTTGAAAAGTGATGAAAGTTATTGAAGTTTTCTAGTACTGTTTACTAGATGGAAGCAAGTCACAAGAGCAGAGTCTTGGGTTTAATCCTACGGTCTTAGTTATGAAACGAGCACCATTTTTCAGCAAGGTATGCAGCTTTGTTTGTATACTTGCGTTACGTTGCGCTCTTATCTTGTGGTTCGCCTCCGGTGAAGGGAATCATGGCGTTGCTGATTGGTTGGTGCTCTGCGGTTGAAATGACGTCTTCGCGAAAGCCCATCGGCGAGGCTTGGTTGCCTGGTTACCGATGGCGCGCTTTGGAACTTCTTCTGTGGGTTTCTCTGTTGCAGTTCTGGCACGAAGTCTCGTTGAGCGTTCTCGAAGAGCTGATGACGTCAGCGAAGGTGGCGTAGCGCCCGCAAGGCGAGCAGTGAGCTTGCTTCCTTCAGATGGTCATGACGAAGACGTGGACGACGATGTAGAACATGCTTGGACGAGTCCGGACACTGAGTTTTGACCGTTTGTGTCAGTCTGTCCCATGGATGATTGGTCCAATCGGATGTGGTTGCGGGGCTTAGCCACGCCTCACTTGGTTCCCCCTTCACGTGGGGCCAAGCCGATTACACTTTTAATGACCTTTTATAAACATTACGGCACAAGCGCGTACGGCCTCCAGTGGAAGCGGGTGACTGGTGTTTATTGATGATGTCACTGCTGGTAAAAAGTAGCAGGATGAATTCTGAAGTGTAGAGAGCAATACTCTCTGCTCAGATTCAGCTACAAAACCGATAGGACAACACTTCATCACTTCATGTTGCAGATGGATAATGACACAAAACATACAGTGGAAGCTGCCCAAGAGTTTCTCAAGGTTGTCATGTTCTTCACTGGCCAATTCAGTCACCTCACAAGACTGAGGGCAGAAACAAGCAGCAAAGGCCTGGCAAAGCATCTTAGGGAAGGAAAATCAGCATTCAGTCCATGTCCATGGGGTCCAGACTTCAGGAAGCAAAGGATTTTCATCTAAGTATAAACAGCAATCCTTATGTTCGTATAATGAAAGTTTGTTCCATTATTTATGCACCACAAAAACGTGCGCGTGTGTACGAGTATGAAAATGGCTGTAATTCCCGAATGGTTATAGTCACGGTTTTGTCAAACCTCTTGGATTAAAGCAGAAAGTCTCACCTTCACTAAGAACTTGAGCATTTAATTTTTAATTCAATATGGTGGTGTACAGAGAACAAAAGTCAAAATGCTGGTGTTTGTTCCAATACTTATGGACCTTACTGTAAATGAAAAAACAGAGGATATATTATGTTTTTGTACAAGTGTGTATAGATCGAAATCCCTTGATATTTAGATTATTAAAGTAAATAAAGTTAAGCCTTTGTCACATACACGTTACAGCACAGTGAAATTCCTTCTTCGCATATCCCAGTGTAACAGGGTCAGCCATGATACAGCACCCCTGGAGCAGATGGGGTTAAGGGCCTCGCTTAAGGGCCCAACAATGGCAACCTGGCTGAGCTGGGAATCGAACCGCCGATCTTCCGATCAGTAACTCAGTGCCTTCTGAGCCACCACTGTCAAGATACAGAAGCCATCTTACACCCTTGCTAGTGCACTTATATAAAGCTATATAGCTTTATATAACACTTAGTGCCTCTGTGTTAGACAGATAGCGATGTAGAACCTGCAGTCTTTAAAACACTACAGTATACTACACACAGTGTAGGAGTCTAAATCCCATGGGCTCTGTTCTAGAGAGCTAGTGCGCTACACAGGGCGTAGGAGATACAGTGTTGAACTAAAATACAGGTCTCAGTCTGTAACAGCTCTGGTTTAGAGAGTAGCTCTAAAACTATCAAAAATTACTAACATACTGTTTAAAAGTCCCCCGCTTCACAATTCCGTCCAGCAGGTGGCAGTATTTCACACATCAAGTCAAAAAAGGTCGGCCGCATCAGTTTCAGTGAATCAGTCCGGGAGCACAATGATAGAAACAGTCCGTGTTGATGGTGAATAATCCTAATTTGGGAAAAATCCGAGTTCACAGTCCAATACAGTGGAGAACAGCTCTGAGATGAAATGGTGTCGCAATTTAAAGGCGCAGAGACAACGTTTCACACGTGAGAGTCATTTCCTTAGACGCGGTTACGGTTCTTGGTCACATGATGACAGCGTGGGGAGAGGGGACAGAGATTTAGTCAAGTGGACTGGTGTGAAAGGAGTCAAAGGTGTACAAGACTCACTTTGTCAGACTTAAGAACAAATCCATCTTACAAACGTGCTCTTGGAATTGAACTTGTTCATAACTCAGGGACGACCTGTATTGACCAATTACTTTGTGAAAGATTTCTGTATTGTTCAGCATAAGCACTGATATACGTGTGTGTGTGTGTACAGTACATGTTAAATGGTCTAAAATTGAGAATTAATGTACATTTGAAAGTTCACCTACGTATCTTGTGTATGAATCGATTCCTAATCTGAATTATCAAATAAAAGATAAATTAAATTGCATCGTCAATTCTAACTACACAGATCCACACGACAACGATCATAAAAAAAGGCATAAGATGGATTTATTGACATGTCCACACGTTATCATCATTCTCCCTCACATCAGCCTACACTGCAGATACATAATCTGATTATTTGTTTAAAAAAAAAAAAAAAAAAAACACATCACACTTTTACTGAAACGTTTCTGTAATAAAGCAGATATTTATATATTTATTATTAAAGCCCACATTTTATTCATGGACACACTGTATAAGTGCTGTGTGTATGTGTGTATATATATATATAGAGAGGACGCTGTACGGAGACGATTAAAAGAGACTGATAAGAAAGATAAGTGTTCGTAACAAAAAAAAAGTGTAAAAAGTAAAGAGTAGAAACCCCATGGTCCCTTGTCATGATTATATAAAATAATGAATGGTTTCAGGGCATCAGGAGCTTGTTCAGCGTCTCCACAGCGTTATTATAGATGAACCTGAAACAACAGAGGAAAGGAAAGATGGAACAAACAAAAACAAACAAAAAAGTGATGAAATACACAGTGTGCTACAGTACATACTGTAACTTTTTCATGACTATACAGTGCCATGAAAAAGTATTTGCCCCCATTTGTTACATGCAAATGATCGAGAAACAATTTTTTAATATTACACCATGATAACTGGAGAAAAAAAAAAAAAAAACGAAGTGCACTTTTTAAATGAATTTAACCCATGAACTCTCTACCAGAATATCCTGAAGGAGAACGTCCGGCCATCAGTTTGTGACCTCGAGCTCAAGTACACCTGGGTCATGCAGCAGGACAACGATCTAAAAAAACACTAGCAAGTCCACCTCTGAATGGTTAAAAAAATAATGAATTATGGTTTTGGGTTGGTCTAGTCAAAGTCTGGATTTAAATCCGATTGTGGCACGACCCTAAATCTGGTTAATTTTGAGCGTGTTATGGTGCAGGTCCACGTCTGTCTACTGCACAATGTTTTCGCAGTTTCACTGTACATCACTATAGACACACACATATATATATATACCCCACATCTTTATTACTTACTGCACCTTCTGTCTGTTGTTATTTACTGTAAACAGCTTATTCTGCACTTCTGCTTAGATGCTAGCTGCATTCCGTTGGCTCTGTACAAGTCCTTTACACAATGACAATCTAATCTAAACCCTTTAATGTGGCTGAACCAAGACAAGTCTGCAAAGAAGAGCGAGCCAAAATTGCTCCGCAGCCATGTGAGAGACTCGTCGCCAGACAAATCACAAACGCTCGATCGTCGCCGAGGGAGACGTGACCTGTCGTTAGATTTAACAGGTCAGTTACTTTTTCCCCACAGGCTTTAATAAATGAAGTCATGATTTAAAAACTGCAACTTTGTGTTTACTCGGGTCATCACCATCATTTGTAATGAATGCAAAAAAATAAATAAATCAGAAAGAGGGCAAATACTTTCATGACACAATGTTTTTTTTTTTTTATGGCATGTACTGGTGAGGTGAAGTGTGTGTGTGTGTGTGTGTGTGTGTGTGAGACCTGTGTGCGGACTCGTCCTCCATGACCCCGTAGTGCTGCAGGATCTGTCTGTGCACCGACACACTGATTCCCTTCAGATCAGCGCTGAACTTTTCAGCTAAAAAATATTTAAAAAACAAATAAATAAAAAGGAAATGAGCTGAATTCTGGATTCTGATTGGACAGTGTGTGTGTGGGGGTTAACCCGTTACACACTCACTTCTCTTGACGATGGAGAGGACGTGTGCGATGGCCGTGAGTCCGCCGATGCTGTCGATGGCCTCCGAGTCGACAGTCGAGCTCATCTCAGACAGGAAGCACCTAGAGACGGGACGGGACGCTGTGAGAAACCTAAAAGGTCACCTAAAGTCTGACTGAGGAGTCGGGGAGTGGGTGTGGTCAAAGTAGGTGTGGTCAAATGCCACCCCAAAACTCCTCCTCCTCCTAATCTCCATAATCTAGGAAGTTTATTAATGATAAATGTCGTGTGTTTTTTGGTACCTGGTCACCGCAGGCGATTTGAGGACGGCGGACATGATGGCGCTCGACAGAGGAGGCAGATCCGTTACCGTCTCCGGAGTCGACAACTCCTCAGGATTAGAAATCTAAAGGCAAATGAGAGAAGACATTTCACACAGCTACATGACGTGCTGCAGGACGCATGATACAACATCAGGTTTAACTGTCGATGTAAGACAGAGACACATACTCCGTCCAATCAGAATCAAGTATTGGGTCCAGCACGTCCAAAAATGTCCCGGTTCAAATATTGAGTCCAGTACGTCCTGAATGCCAGGTTTTGGGTGCAACACACCCAGAACTTGAGTTCAGAATTAGAATCGAGTCCAGTATTTCCCAAATGCAGGCTTTGAGTTTCATGTCCAGCACGTCCCAAATTCCAGTTTTAGGTCCAAAACAGTGTGTCCATGATTTAATTTTTGTGGTCCTGTATATCCTGGGGTTCAGTTTTAATGTTCGGTTTTCAATAACTAATGAAACAGCTGATGGTTAATTATCCTCTTTACACCCGACGATCGTTATAAACACGTTCGGCGTTCGCTCGCTCCAATCACGAGAGAAGCATCATTAAAAGGAGTGGCAGTTGAGGAGAGGCGTTCCTAATGTGAGAAGGGGAAGGAGGCGGGGCTTATAGCAGGCTGGACTTACTCTGACCGGTGTACTTTGGTTTAAATCACACACGTCAAGTGAGAAGGAGGCGGTTAGAGTAAACAGTTGACTCGGTGATCAGAAGACTAACAGACTAAAAGATAAAACACCCTTCACTGCGGTCCTGAGGCTAACCGTCTCTGTGCTGTTGTTGATTCAGGAGACATCTCGGTTCAGTCTCACTACGGGACCCTGACACGGTCAGGAGGAAGGACTCGATCTCGAACAGCACTGCGCTACAAACATCCACAGCAGATCACATGACTCGGGACAGAACTAAAACTAAAGCTCTGGCATCATCATCATCATCATCATCATCATCATTATTACTAATCAGCACCGCCACAAACACTTTAATTATTCATGAATAACAGAGGAATGAATCTCTCTCTCACACACACACACACACACACACACACACACACACACACACACACACACACACACACACACACACACCTTCTGCAGCGTTCTGCTGATGTCGATGATGATGGCGGCGCACAGGGATGAGAAGATCCCGTTCATGAACTCTGACCTCTCAGACACCAGCTGAGTCACCAGCAGGAAGTTGTGCAGGGTGTCTCCGGAGGAGCAGCACAGCTACACACACAATTATAAGTTAATAAACTGTAATTAGGAAACTAAAATAATGTTGACAGAACACTTTCTAAAACCGTGTTTTGGATCACTTGTACAGAGAAAAACAGAGACAAAGACACACCAACAGACAGATGGAGTCACGGACAGAGTCAGGGACACAGAGACTTAGACAAATAAGAAGACACACGGACAGTCGGAGACGGAGATGGCCAGACAGTGAGGACGATACTATCAGTATCTACACAGTAAGTCTCTGTGTCTCTGAATGACTGTGTCTGACTGACAGAAAAAAACGATGCAAATGAGACGCACAGAGACAAAGATAAACACTACTGGACTGAAACACGGAGAGATGAAGCCAGACAGATGAGGTAATGGACAAAGACAGTCAGACAGACAGATGGAGACACATGGAGAGAAAAACAGAGACAGAAAAAGAGAGACAGAGGAAACACACAGACAGACAGACAGACAGACAGACAGACAGACGGAGACACCCACCTCCTGCCCCGCCTCCGTGTCTTTGCGCAGACGGTGTGCCACGACCTCCAGGACCTTCTGGAAGATGTTGGCGACGATGCGCAAGGTGACGGAGACCTGCTCCTCCTGCCCCTCGGCATGATGGGACACGCAGTCCTGAGCCACCTCGGCCAGCAGAGACAGCAAGACAGGGACACACTCGTAGCCTTTCTCTGAAACACGAACAAACTTTTAACACATGACGTCACTCAGCGTTATCGCTGGGGCGGGGCATCGATGACATCACTCACCCGACAACAGCACGTAGGAGCAGAGCTGCAGCACGTGGTCGCTGAAGTCGCTGTCCCCTAAAGACACCTGCACCGCGTCCCTGCACACGCGAAGACACATCTGTCCAAAAGAGAGAGAGAGACAAAATATATACAGTCGTGGCCAAAAGTTGAGAATGACAAATATTAGTTTTCACAAAGTTTACTGCTAAACTGCTTTTAGATCTTTGTTTCAGTTGTTTCTGTGATGTACTGAAATATAATTACAAGCACTTCA
>JAAGKR010001436.1:0-60838 GCA_011419295.1 Clarias macrocephalus
TCTTTCTTTCTTTCTTTTTCTTTTGTGCCCCCTCCCTCCCTCTTTCTCTTTCTTTCTTTCCATTCTTTTGCTTTTTCAGTGATGACCGTATTTGTTTGACTTTTTGGCATCTTCATCAACGTGACGCTTTGCCAGGCTGTTTGTAGTTCTGCCCCCGCGCTGTACCCTCCTGTATGTTCCTGCACACACACTGTGGTTATACCAGTGCTCATGATAAGATGCCGCTCTTTTTCTTTCTTTTCCTTTCTTTCTTTTTGTAACTGTTCCCTAAGGGGCCGTGCAAACGATTGCATTTACCACAAAGCCGAGGTGTTTATACCCTGCACCCGTAATTCTTTAATCACGGCCTCCGTTACAGCGCACGGGCAAGTGCGGTGGCATTATTATCTCTCCAAGGTCAGCACTAACGAGAACCTCTCCAGGCCTGCATGCCACTGATTGACTCACAATTTCACACACGGGTGCAGAACAGAAGCCGCTCACACATTCATAACAGCACTCGGCCACGTTTATTAGGGGAACCATTAGGGCTCGAGTCCAAGAAGGAAGGCGACTTCCTCGCGGGCTCCGAATACCAACACGGGCATTAATTCTCATCTTTGGGAGATTTTCCGGGATCGCCTTATGTGGGTTTAATTTTGAGGGCAGGATGAAACATATTTAGACACTTCCTCGACAGCTGACTTTTCATCAGATTGGCCATTAACAGACTTTCAATGCTTAAGGTGAAACTGTCCTCTCGGTCTTTGGAGGTAATTAAAAATCATTTGACATTTTCATTAATTTGAACTCAACTCTCTGAGTAATACATTCTTGGTGGACCTTTCTGACAGATTAACCATTTGTCTCCTTGTCAAGCAGTGACCTTGACATTGTTCACGTCGCATACGTTTTCTCCAAGGCTGCTTTAAGCTCAGGGTTTTTAATGAAATACAGTTGGAATGGCTTGACTCATCAGTGTGTTTACTTACCACATTGATCTATTTTAAAACATACAGAAATGAAGTCGAATAAACAAACGGAAACCTGCCAGCATCCGTATAAAAGACTGCGTACCATATGTTATATCGGAGTGATAATGAAAATCTTCCAGATGGTAAGGATTGGAACTATTGGACCGCGCAGAACCGTGCAGAAACTCGTTCCAACTAATAGATTTTGGTCAGTTAAAATTAGGGATATTTTCAGTTCACACACATTTAACCAGCGTCCCACGTCAGAAGCGCAGATCCCCAAAGATTCACCAAGAACTAGAGTTAAAAAAAAAACTTTTACTTAGACATCCAGACTCCACGGCGCATTTCCTACAGTATGCTAACATTTTATTGCCCGTCATGATCACTTATTTAGAATATTACAGAAAGCCTTGAAAGGCCCCTGAACTTCCAGAAAGGCAAGTCTAGTGCCAGGAGCTTGCTCATGCTGAATCCCCGCTGCTCCGCTTCCCGTCCCAGCATATTTTACAGCATGCATGTTCCGAACAAATCAGTTTGCACCACTTAGCATAATTACACTCCTCCCAAAGGAAGCAGGATTGTCTGGAGATGTACTTTTCTTGCGAGTGAACTGTTTACCTATGCATCATGCCTGCATGGCCCTGTCGAAATCTTTGCACCTTATTATAACAAGATTGGTGCAAACAAACCAGGTCTCTTGGAAATGTCAGGGAAGATAAATGCTCTTCAGCCCGAGATGCGCATTGACGTCGTCGGCTCCGTTAGAAGCGGCTACTCGTGCTAGTGTGGGTTGGAATTTGAATACTGAATAGCATAGAGAACATGTGCTGTAGTGAACCTGATTTGCACTTTGAGAGAGAAAAACATGCAAAAAGAAAATAAATAGGACATCCTTCCTAAGATTCATAGATGTGGACGTAAATTAAATGCGACTGATGACGGCGTGGTTCCTATAGTAGGTAGGTGCACTACGATGTTGCGTGATGTTTGTCTCTGGATTAACCGAGCAGGAAATGGTAACGATATGTGACGGTCACTTTTTTGATATAACCTTTCAAGAGTCGATTATCGGTTGTGTCTAACCATTTGCTGAGACTTGTATCAAGATTTATTCCTTAATTATTTTTTTTTTTGTAATATCTTGCAGGTGAGTTAGCTTTGGAGAAATTCCTCTGTGGATTTCGAGCGCTAATGAGCAAGCCAGAGGCAACTGTGGCAAGGAAAATTTCCCTGAGAATACAGGAGGCACCAGGGAACTCGTCCAGCTTTTCTTCCTTCCTTCCTTTTTTAAATTTTTTTTATCCTTGAACATTTCTGTCATAAAATTTAGACAACACACCCGTCCCTTGTATGAAACTCGTAAATAACAGATGGTGTAATATTTTAGATATTATTAATACGCTAACGAAAACAAAATGAGCTGCAGAGACCAGTACAGTACTGTGTAAAAAAAAAAAAAAGTCTTGAAGCACTTTTCATTTATTTTTAGTGAATTACGCTGCCTTGCAAAAGTATTCGTACCTTTTGAACTTTTCCACATTTTGTCACTTTCGTGAATGCATTTTATTCTGATTTTATGTGATAGACATAAACACAGAGTGGCACATAATAGTGAAGTGGACAGAAAATGATAAATTGTTTTCCTTTTTTTATTTTTAAATTTTTTATTATTTTTTTTACAAATAAATATCCCTAATATAAATGCAATATAAAGTGCTGCGTTTATTTATATTAAGCTCCCTTTTTTTGACACCCTAATCTATCATAAATCAATTAAAGAAATGGGAACAAAATGTTTTATTGCAACAGGCTGCAAAGTAAATCATTTTTTTTTCTCAGCAGCAACCTCATTTCCCCTCTCATCTGTTCAACCACTCAGCATTCAGCATCCAACCAATATACTCAAACACCAACCTGATTATATCATCTGTCATCATCTGCACCTGTTTCTCACGGTTTCATGCCTTAAATTAGGACTTTTTTTATGCTTGAATTCACAGGTCACTTAAAAAACAAACAAAGAAAAAAAGATTTCTCAGAAACCGGTCTGGAACGGGGACTGGATTGAGAATGAGAGACAAAAACTTGCCAGAAACGAGAGCCAACAACAACAAAAAAAAAAAAGTCCTTCAGGAAGCCTGGGGAACTATTCCTCAAGAACACATTATAAATATTAGAAACTCTGTCTCTTTGGAGGCACAAACTAAAGAAATGAGGGCGCTCAAGACTTTTGCACAGTGCTGTATATTATTGCAAGTATGCTTGCAGGACGCTGGTTCAATCCCGAATGGATTAGGCTAATCTACGGCTCTGCCAAACAACCGCTGGACAGAGTGCACCACCGAGGACTGCGACTTGCCCCGGGAGGATTTAGGACCATCTCCTGTTCAGGGCCTGTGCAGTATGTTGTGCACGCAGTAACAGATGCTTTCAAACCGGCTCTTCGGTATGCAAATGATTTCTGAGTTCCCACAAGCAGAAATTTCCTGTTTATTCCACGTCTGCGGGTCTCAAGTGGTCCGCACATGTCCGTGGTGTAATGTACCCTGGCAGGTACGCTACATTCTGTAATACGTGTGAAGTTGCAATCTTCTTATCGCATGCGCCAAAAACTCTCTACGGGCGAGGTGTTGAATCATCGTCACCTCCGCACCTACAGTACCCGTCTGAACCGCACATTATCCTGTCGTTCTTTATTAACGCATTTCCTCAGCCGGTGTGCGTCCAGGTTGTAAGTCTCCGCGTGCCATGCCCGTTTAATCCCCTCTATATTAACCTCCGAGCTTGTTGTTTTTAATGCCTCTGATCCTTCTGTGTGCTTCAGTGCGAAGTGCGAAGCGGAAAAGTGTTAGTTATCACCACTGCTCGGCTTTTGTGGACTTTTCTCAGTTGATTTTAGAAGCAGATTGTCCTCCCACAGTCGCACAAACGGGAGCCGCATGGTGTGAGTCACACACACACACACACGTCGGTATAAACTGGATTTTGTTTGCTGTTTCATTTTCATGCTTGGTGGAATTTGCTCGCCAGTCTGTGAAGTCTATAAATAGACCGAGTTATGATGTGTTTTGTATCGCGCTCATTTTAATTGCGTGTTCGGTTTGTATATTCGAGGTTTAGGAGTTATGAAAATGTCGGCAAAGACTGCTTCCGCATGCGCTTTTTTAACATTTTTATAATACTTCCTTTCTGAGCTGTAGTGTTTTATTATAAAATTAATGCGAAACAGTCAATTTTAACCTGCTTTCGCTTACTTCCTAGTTCGAATCAGGTTCTTAACCTTTGACCCGGGTGCTATATAGATAAAGATGCTCTAATGATTGGGAAACACACAATGGGAAGTACTGTGCTACCACCTCAGTCGTTTCACTTTCAGATTAAGCGCAGCGGCACTTATTTACAGTAACGCACAACACATGGATGTGTTTGTATTCGTCTAAGTGCATCACAGACGTTGAGAATGACTTTGATTATGGCCTTATCACCAGTCCAGAAACATGCCGGAGGGATGTGAATGGGCGCAGCTGTAATAGAGCTTCATTAGCCGAGTCCACTTAAAAAGCTCTCTGTAGCAAAAGCACATCTGATTAGCAGAGCGCTGCGAAACGTGTGGGTGTCTGGCCCGAAAGAGCCTCCTTATTAAAGCCACCGCGCGCTGCCTCTCCGTTAGAAGTCGGCTTATGCTCCTCTGGAGATATGCAAATGTGTTTCACAGGTGATCGTGACCCTCAAGCTCCTTGATCGAAATGAAAAAAAAAAAAAAAAAACCCTGTGCATGAAGCACAATCAAAGGCACTGCACAAGTGCCAGAGATAACCAGTTTATGTTTGACATGATCCATCATATTCATACCGAATTAGAGCTCTAGGTAATAGGTCTATATTTCACACGGCACCGTAATTAAAACTGGTGCCGCCAAATTTAGATGTTAATTAATGCATTATAGAAATATCCATGCTTTTTTTTTTTTCTTTTTTACTTCTTTCCCTGTCGGATCCTATAGGTCATAGCACGGAGGTCTTATAGGGTCCCGTAGCACAAAGCACAGACTGATGGCAGGAATTGCTTTGTTCAGATTTCTGTCCAGAGCAAAAGTTGTTAAAGGTTCCATCCTTTTTTGTTTTTATAATATACAGTACCAAAGTGGGTTTGTGTGTGTGTTAATGCCCCATCTGAAATATCCAGCGTCTGAGTTAATGAGCTACTGGTGAGCCACACCCATTCAAAGAGGAGGCCAAGCTGGGGGACGGGCTCTTCTAATATGAGGTCACATTATGGGGAAAATCTAGTTGGCTTGTTGAAACCGCGGTTGATATAAAAACAAAAAAAGGACACAAACTGGAAAGTTTTTAAAAATTACTGACTCTCTCACTCATCATCTATACCGCTTAATCCTGTATTCAGGGTCGCAGGGTCCTGGAGCCTATCCCAGGAGACTTGGGGCACGAGGCGGGGTACACCTCGGACAGGGTGCCAATCCATCGCAGGGCACACACACATACACACACTCATTCACACACTACGGCCAATTTGGGAACGCCAATTAACCTAATCTACATGTCTTTGTACTGTGGGAGGAAACCGGGGAACGCGGAGGAAACCCACCAAGCAAACTCCATGCACACAGAGACGAGAATCGAACCCGGACCCTGGAGGTGCAAGGTGACAGTGCTAACCACCACACCACCGTGCCGCCCTAAAAATAACGAAATAAAAAAATTAAAAAATAGGTTCTCTTTAAAGTTCTTAATTATCATTATTATTATTATTACAACAGAGATTACAACAGGCCAGTTTGAGTCATTTCATGCATCATTCAGTGTCTTCGTCTTTTGTTCCAGTTGTATCATCTTCAGGCTGGTGTTTTGCTGATTTCTTTAATTATTACGTTAATAAAAAAAAAAGTCTTTGATCTGAGGATCTCTCTCGCTAAGTGTTAGTAAGTTTTATTTTTGCCGGCTAACACAGGCTCAGATTTATTACCCGGCATCAAGCTCTTGACAGTGCCACTCCAGAATAGCGTCTTTTACTAGATTTCGAGATGGCTCAGGCGCTAAAGCAAAGTGACTATAATTCATCGAAACCACCTGGTGATTCCCCCTAGTCACCTTCCTCGCTTTCTTTTTGCCAGATGCTTCTCCTGCATCCAATCAATCTTACCGTAGACCGACCTTGAGTCCAATTCTTCCACTTTTCGGCGTTCGGGAGCTTATTCCCTCTTTGCTGTTACTCATTAGGCAACACACCTGTGTCCAGACCCAGATTAAAGTTGGATCACGGTACTCAGTATCAGACATGGGTTGAAAATTGAGGAGAGAACAACAAAATTCATGATCATGAATGTGACGGGCGTCGAGGAATACGCGGTGAAGGTTTTAATTCCAGTAGGGATACGGAAATAAGGCCCCAAGTCGCCGACATATACATGACTAGCCCAAGATTACGTTGTTGTGAATGCATCGACAGAACATGGCTGAGGAAAAAGAAAGAATTCAGGCCTTGGATCTCAGTCTCACCGTTGTGGTTTAGGATGAAAGGAAGCCGAGGAATTCATCCAATCTCCTAGCTGTCTTGCTCCATGAACGGGGGGTTTTAATAGATCTTGGACATGGGCTAGGAAGCATTGAAGCAGGAAAGACATGCATAATTATAATGCATGTCTGCAGGGAATAGCTTTCTGAAACAGGATATGAAAATTAGTTTGAAGCAACACACTGTTCTCCAGTCCAATTACAAGTGCCAGTTACAATTACAAGGCAAACACCTTCTGAATAAATAAAGATTAAATTAATAAGTAAGAATTAAAAGTTTGCCCCGTGCAGTTACACATCTGCATATTAATTTCCTCAGTGTCACCACCGCGGTGTTGTCGTGCCCTTATACCGCAGAGCCGCTTGTCACAAACTGGTGATTAATTTCCTATAACAGAAGCTCTGGCACGAGAGCCGTCTATAAGGCAGAACTCGGGTTTATACCGTATAAATGCGCTTATACCAAAAGCATGAGGGTTTCTCTAAAGGGATCTTCATTTAACGTTGGTGTCTTCAAAAGCATCTTCAGTGCGGGGAATTTTTTCATTTATTTCATTTTTAATCGCAGGTTCTCAGGAACATGACATGAGCTTCTTTTGGTGTTATTACCTTTGAAAGAGAAGCAGCAGACTAAAACTTTTATGCTGTAAGTGTTAATAAGAGCTAACGTGCTTCGCCGACATTCCACGGTGCAATTTGAATGCAACCATGATGCTCACAAGTGCTCGCCCTATCCATCATCGCAAGTCCGAATCCCAGTGATGCTACAGTAGAATAGCCCCTCCGGAGAGAGCCGATCGGACGAGGGGTGGGATGGGAGGCATCTTAGCGCTCAGGTCAATCGTGGCTCTACAGCCAATCACGGCATCCGTAATAAAATTACGCAACAGCGGATAGCGCTAGATGGCGTTACATGACGTGTAGCTTTGCAACAATAAATCGATAAAAAGTACCAAGTCTTATTCCTAATAAATGTGCTGCTATTTGAATGAAGTAATATTTGGTTTACTCCCAAACTATAATGCATTTTATTCTTTTTCCAATAACAGCACATCCACATGTTTTTAATACCTCACCTAATCCACAAAATCTAAGTAATGGAGTATTCATATACTGCATATATCGATTCGTAATGATATTCCACGCACATTTGAATAAAGATGCTCTGAAACCCAAGAGTTAACATCCTCTCTGCTTTCTTCAATAATTAATTAGTTCATCTCGCACTAAGTATTTCGCTCCAAATGACCTTTCATTACTCATAAAATAATTTTACAAGTTAAATAGACTAAGACCCCCTCTGGAGCTCAGCTATAAATACTTCTTTTGAGGTGTGTAATTTTTTTCTTTTCTTTTTTTTTCTTTTTTTTTTTGTCACAGGGCCCAATCAATGCTTCAGAAATAGGCCTGCTTTTCATCTCGAGGGCATGAAAGACAAACGAGACATCGATAAGATTAAAAAGGAAACTTTGTAAATGAAACACCTCAATAACACGGCGACGGGTAACGCTGTAGTCGAGCTGTCGATACAGCTTTATATCGGCCTATAGGATTTCCAAGGTCCAGTCGATAAGCGGCGTGGCATTTTATGGGCGCTGTGCCGCAGCAGCGAGGTGCCGTTCCACCTGGCTGGCAGCGGGCATCCATCTTTTGTACGAGTGAACGAGTGTGTTTGGCCGTGTTTGCCTCTGGCTCTGATGAAGTGCTCCTTCCCTGAAGGTGACCTTCTGTCTCCATACCTGCTGCTACAGTCTATTAAGCACCTTAATGATGACCAGTGCCAGTGGGCCTCCTGTCCAGCGGCGGATGAGAGCATGAGGGACTCTTCTTTCCAAAACAAGTCCGCCTCCTTTTGTCTGTTTGTCTTTCTCATGCCTCACGGACCTTCGATTAAGTGTCTCGGTGAGGCTCGTCATGAAGCTGTACATTACGTTGGAATGATGTGATAGGGACAACTAGGACACCTCTGAGTGCTGTTTTTTTTTTTTTTTTTTTTTTTTGTGTGTGTGTGTGTGTGTGTGTGTGTGTGTGTGTGTGTGTGTGTGTGTGTGTGTGTGAGCAAGTCCTCTTATTGATCAGCAGCCTCCCCTTGATGCCGGTAATTCCGCATTCTGTTTGAATTTCTATGGTATCTTCTCAATCTACAGTGGATATCAGGAGCAGACGGCATTGTGTGAGGAGGATGTGTGACGGAATCAGTAGAGACCTTGACAACAACCGGTGCAATTGAGTTCTTAGTTCACTTTTAACACGGCGAATTCCATCCTGGAATTGCATGAGACAATGCATGAGACAAACCAGTGCATGAGACATGTTTGGCTCTGCTTTCAATCCAAAGCTATTCTGATTGGTCTGGAGGGGTTGATTAGTTTTCCATATTAACAGCTCGAACTATAATCCCTACTGTTTCTAGTACAGCTAATACAGTATGCATGAACTTGTACAGTAAGATGGATGCTTCATACTGTATAATCCAAGCCTTATAATAAACTGATGTAAAAAATGTGCTGTTACTTTAAAAAACAAACAAAAAAACTAATAATATTGTGTTCAGTCTTGAGGAAAGAAGGAGACGTTTTCACTTGTGCTGATACAACAAAACCAACTAGACTCTCTTTAATTTTTTTTTTTTTTTTTTTTACCAAAATGGAAATGATGTTTCATAAGTGTTTAAAATCTTTCATAGTTTAAGCTCAAGCTTTAAATTTTTTATTTTTTTATTTTTTTTATATATACATTATGCAGACTGTTTCCAGCTTTGCGACTGTCTTGCCAGCGATAGAGACCTCAGCGATGTGTACTTACTATAAGTAGACTGCATGCAGAGAGTCTAATCAGGGAGGAAGCACTCCAGATGAAAATGTGCACTTAGCGTAAGCAGACGACTCCGCGCGAGTCTCGTCGCTGACAGACAAAGAGCGATGAAGACCTTTTTTGTCCCCACGTAGGTGTGAATATCATTAGGCGCATTTGTTCAAGCTTGCAGGATATGGCAGCTTTGTGCACATGACCATGGTGGGAAAAAAATATATATAAATAAATAAATAAAAAAGACCAACGTGGGGGAAAAAAGAAAGAAAAAAAAAAACAAGAAACCCAAACTAAAGCAATATGGAAATAAGGCAGCGGTGTGACTAATGGCTTGCTGTTCCGGGTCTGAACATGTTCTCCTCAAAGTGAGGCATTACACTCGTATCAGTGTCTTGCCTTTTCCTTTCATCTCTCACATCCCCCCCAAACCCACACACACAGACACACAAAAGGGCTGAAGTCACCTCAAAAGAAAATGGAGACCTTGAAGCCGTCTTTATTTTTAGGGATGTGAAGGTCTCCCAACACCCCCCCCCCCCTCCCCTTGTGAGAGCGAATCAGGGTGCAGAGTGCGCCGTGTTAATCTTTCTCTCCTGGACTCAAACCTAGCACGGGCTTCGGATCAAAGTTCTGCTTCTGCCGAAAAGCCATGAAGAGGCGTCCTCTGGTCAAGGAGGCACTTTATTTATTTTTTTTCTTTTGTTTTCCTAGTCAGCATGCCGGAAAACCTAAACCTGATTGTAGAAAAGAATTGTCTCCGCGACTAATCTCGCATTATTCTAGTCTGTCTTCACTAACCTGATGCTCCTAAGGTTTGTACCTAAGCTAACATTACTGCTTCTTCTTTTTTCCCCTTCCTTACACATTGTTTGTGTAGGGATTTGGGGTTAATTTGACCCGGTCACAGGGTTATTAATATAGAGGATCTTATTACCCCTTGAGCAACTGATTGCTTTCATTTAAAGGATCTGTTTTATTAATGCTAATATTAGCAGGGCCCTGACCTCTAATCCTTCTACAGTCAATTAGTGTAGTTTCCACCTGCAGGGCATGCGCAGATTTATGTGCCTATGTGCAAGGAGTTTAACTGCGAACCCTCATGTATTTTAACCACTACCACTTACACACCTATACACACAACTTCATCCCAGAGGATGCAGGGACATGCTGAGGCGCTGCAGAGTTTAATATGAAAAAATCATCCTTAACCTTGAGTAGTTGAGTCGTTTTATATGAAATGCATTTCTGCGCCCTGAAGATGCCGCGTATTTAAATTCATTCAATGCCCAACTCTTTAAATTCAGTTATGAAATCTGATTGGGTAAGAAATCTGGACAATAATTGAATTCTACAGTATATCAATGCATCAGGTTTTAAACCAATAAACCTTTAAATAGACTGATGATTAACAGGATGCAGGGATGACGCATGACAGCAGATGAATTAGAGTGTCTATTTCTCAGCGCTGTTAAAAATACAAATTCAAATCAAATTCTATTTAATTCATCTCATACACAGACATAACTCTACAATGTGCAGTGAAATGTTTCAACAACCGCACTCGACCTAAAAATGAAAAGAAAAATAGAATATTTTAAATAAAGAATGTGAAATAAGAATAAATATAATTATATGAAAAATATTCAAATAAGGAATATAAATTTTTTTTTTTTAAAAACGTAGGCTGTAAAAATGTACATTATGTACAAATACAAGTAAGAAAAATAAAAAATAGAATTAAAAATAGATTCGAGACGGAATTGAGGTGGAATGTCCAGTCATGGCTAACACGCAGTATAAAATTATTATTAACTCGGCATACAAATGTAATTCTGGAGGCGAGTTCTTAAGGCGAAATCTCGTATTGCAAAGCGCATTTTCCCACAAGGAATAATGTGAATGCAGATAATCCGTTCTGGACACCCAGATATATTACCAATATTATCAATTTTCAACATTATAATCATATTTTTGCATAGAAAAAAGTAAAACCGTTTAGTAAATTTTAGAAAATTTTAAATAAATAAACATTTAACCTCACTTAACCTTAATTAACCTTATATTGATTAATGAATGATTCCACTTGGCACCGGCTGCTTAATAAATGAAACTGAAAGTGGCTCCTTTTTCATCTTGCTAGTGTCCATGCTAACATTCTTGGGACTCGTGGTGCCATGCCTTCAGTAAATCTTGCCCAAAATGAAACAAACGCAAAACAAACCCACCAAGACGTGTAAACTCGCTTTGTTCGGCTTTCCACTGACGGTAACATGCTTTTAAACGGCTCCCGGATGTTAAGCACACTAGCCATTGTTCTGTCTGTGGAATGCCCTGATTTGTCCCCGAACGATTGTGCTGCGGAAATTGAATTATATGTTATTTATTTCTGAAAGTTGTATCTGAATTATTTATTTATTTATTTATTTATTTTTATGCTTCGAGTCAGATTGTTTATGGCTGCAGAAATTCTCAGATCGGAACGTAAACAAGTATGCGGCAAAGCTTTATGCCATTCAACTGATGAAAAACTTAGTTCAAACGCTTACAACACAATAAAGCACAGTAATGTTTCTCACTGGGGAAAAAAAATCAGACGTCATATAATTTCTGTCATTTTTAGCAAAGTAACATTAATGCCATAAAATCTGCCCTGGAACGCTTTCTCATGAGGTGTACAGCACTTCCAAAACCCTACATGAATAAAAATGGGCTTAATTTCGGGCTAATGTGAGTCGGAACTACTGTCACGTTATACCTCTTTTGACTTTTCGCTCAGAGTCAGTCCCATAAATCCACGGTTCAGCGACTTCCTTCTGTAATTGTGCAGATAATGGCTTTCATATACTGTTACAGTAAACGGAGCACATGTAGGCCAGATGTTTTTAATAACCTGCTACTGGTAAGAGGCTAGTCTGTGATGACAAATGTACTTACATCGTAATCCATCTTTGGGTGGGTGGTGCATTGTGTTCGCTGTAAGGGTTAAAGAGCAGTTCCAGTAGTGGGTCTGGTGGAGTTTGGGTGGCCAGGGATGAGAGAAAAGCACTTTTATAATGAAAGCCTTGATTCTGAGCTTTTTAAACCGTAGTTCGAAACTTTCATGCGGGTCGCATTATGTAGATTCTCTCCATCCAGACTCAGGACGTTGATGTTCATATATACAGGGATTTTTTTCTTAATGTGGCTTTAGGTTACTTGGTTATACTGTACATACCGTATGCCAGTTTCGTGCATGCAAGTTGCTGGCACGAGTTTGAACTGTTTGCTGTCTTCTCCGCGCAAGTACCCGAATCTCCAACTCTATGCAAACCTGGTTTAATATATCAGTATATAAATACCATAATAACAGGAAGTAACGTGACAAGTTGAACCATTTGTGTTATTTGGCATGTGGGACTAAACGCTGATAGCTTCCACACACTATCCAGATCAAACCATGGTTCAAGTGAACACTTCACAAATCATAACCAAGTCTGGAAAAAATAAAAAACACTATAGGCACCAAGGGCTGCAGTCCTGAAAAACTATCGTCATGAAGCCAAAAGCAACTTCAGTCCCCGAAGGCTGCACTCAGTAAGTAAGCCGGTGACTTATGGCTGAAAGTTAAAGCGATATTTACACAGAGAAGGTCAACAGTTTTCTGGGCAATTCATTAGGCTTTTGCAAATCATCTGCATGTCGTTCACACCTCTGAGAACGCGAGATCTGTCTTGAGCAGAACTGTCGAAGATGTCCAGCATTCACAAAACAGCTTTCATTATTATAAAATAGCACTTGATCCAGCTCATTGTGTCCAATCGGATAAATTAAAGTCTGCACAATGTAATAAAGCCACAAGATAAAACCTCTTCATTGGATTTTTTTTTTGTCATGTTATTATTATATACTATATATATATACACACACAGTACAGACCAAAAGTTTGGACACACCTTCTCATTCAAAGAGTTTGAATTTGTATTATGGCAAGAAAAAAGCAGCTAAGTGAAGAAAAAAACGAGTGGCCATCATTACTTTAAGAAACCACTGCTAAGGACAGGCAACAAGCAGAAGAGCCTTGTTTGGGCTAAAGAATACAATAAAGAACACAGAAAAGAAAACTCTTTGAATGAGAAGGGGTGTACAAACTTTTGGTCTGTACTATATATATATTTTAGTACTGTGCATTTCAATGTGACCTATTTCACATACATCTCACTATCAGACTGTCGTCCTCACCCGCACTGCTGTCACACGAGAAAAATGCGCATAAGTTCAAGGTCAGAATCACATGTAACTGATACACACACGCGTATCTCAGGGCCACATGTGTACCCGTCACATAAATTCTGAACAGAGCTCAAGTCCATACTTATGCCCGAGGTGTGTGATTTATGTACTCAATGCTCACTAAGTATACAGTACGTAATTCGATTCTGAATTTGCTGCTGTCTCAACTAATTAACACAGGGGTGACAAATTAAAAGAAAAATAAAACAAAGTGTCTCAGTAATGCATCAGACCAGGTTTAGGCTCCAGGACGGCATAAGCATGGATACGAATCGTGACCTCTGGATTAGAGTTGTGAAACACTGGTGGAATGGCAATTCGATTTGATTGTTGGTCCCCGTGATTTTTATTATGACTTTATTCAATAGCATTAATGTTTACTGGCTATGTTTCTTACAGATTATATTTAAAGCTACTAAAAGCAACAGCTGCTGTCAGCTGCTCCATGCTCCAGTCCAATAGGTGGCGGTATTGCCATAAACGCAAATGTACAAGAAGGAATTTGTTCTCAAAATGCGAATATTTGAAAATTGTAATTTTGTTGTTTTTGTTTTTTAATAGAGTTCATCAATTAGCAACCATTTTAATGTTTGTAAATGATTTGTTGGTCCAAACAAACAAATACATAAATGATTTGAAAAGTCTGAATCAATTCGGAATTGAAAACTGATCCATTGGTATAATCAATTAAAACCACCGTGGCTTGTGGGAGGGGCATCCTGGAGAGACCACGCCCATCTGAAATGAAAAGGTTTCATCGTACAACCGAGAAGATCTTTATATCGATTTGCATTTCCTCGCACAGAGGGACAAGTAGATTGAAACCCGTGCCGGCAAAAGTAAACGTCCTCCACAACATAATCAACCCGTTTATTTCCATTTTATGTTAAAGTCGTATTTTAAACATTACTGCTGGACGCAAAAACAGTCATCCCCCGGCTATTATTATAATAACCCTCCTGTTGATTGCGTCCTCTCTGAAGCAGGAGGCGTGACACAGAGTCACTCTGGCAGCGTATGGTTTATGCCGGGATATTTCCTTTGAACCGTCGCTTTGATATGAGCCTTTTGAACTGCTGAAGGACTATTTGAAAGGAGAATATGTAAATTGGGTATATAATAAAATAAGCTGCTAATGTTGATTCACTGTAAGGCACGTGATGTCGCTTTAAAAGCGTCTTCTCATTATTATTTCATGCTTAATTTGGATTAACCTCTGAAACATTCGCTGCTCATTTGCAGGATGTTATAAAACGGCTGAGATTAGGTAAATTGCTTAAAAATGTGGGACATGTTAAAAGATGTGCAAAAGAAAAAGCAGTCGAATAAACATTTACCACATGGATGCATGTATTAGTCATACTTACAGTAAGTGTTAAGCTCCAGATGCAGCCATTTAACCCTGTGTGCATGCAATAGTTTATTATAAAGCGAGTAAGAAATGACTGACCCCATCAGTGCAGGTGGAATTTATGATTCGAAATAGTTTATTTTTATTGCGACGTGAAAATGATCTCCTGCTAATCTTACAGGACTGATCATTTCTCCCGGCTCACCTTTAACTTTGTGCACGCTACACACAGAACTGGGAACTTGAACACTGTAGTTCTTATTTTATTCAGCTTCTCAAAGACGGGAAAAATGTCCACAATGACACGTCAGAGCACTGTAAATGTATCCTGCTCTAAATGTGTGAATTTTTCATGAAGCCTTACGCAGAAGCAGTACATTATTCTGTCATGCCACAGTTTGATTTCATCTTGTTCCTCTTTTCCTTTCTCCTTTTTTCTTTCTTTTTTTTTTTTTTTCTAACAGCCTCCTCGCAATTCAATGTCATCATCAATTTATAATGCCATAGCTCTGGTGATAAATACCATAAAACATTTAATAAGACCGCTAACCACGTGTCAGGGTAAAAATCTTAATCAATAGAAAGTTCACAGCTTCAGACGAATTGATCCGCGCATTTTGTAATGAGGAGGAGATTCAAAGGCAGATAACGGGCCGGGACCTCCATTAATTCACCCGTCAGAGTGTCTAAAGGGCCTCCGAGATATATTTACTAGATAGCTCGTAGTGAAGTCTTCATCTCACTTATCCGTGGCGACTTATCATGTTATCCGAATGATCGTCATGCTTGTTGCCGTGAACGTTTTAGCCATTTATCTGTTTAAGTAATAGCTTATAGGTGACGTTACACAAGCCTATTATATAACATCTGGCTCGTACTGATTTAAGAGAACGGTCACTTAATGTCATGTGATGAGTTGACATTAGATATTCACCAGGCTGTCACTATGCAGTTAATATTCGGAATGAACTCTCATGATGTTTTCAGCTGATTTAAAGCTTGAGAATCATATAATGTCTAAATGATCAAAATAATTATTCTGTTTTCTGATTCATTCAAAGCTACTTCAATACACACACCCTAGTGCTTTGAACGACATCATAAGTCTAGCTTTTTAATCGTGATTTATGTATACATTTTTTTGTATGTATATATATATGCGCTTGTTGAAATGGGGTGGAGTTAAAGGGTTTTAGGTAAACAGTTATCCCACCCTTTTTTTATTGAACATCCTGTATTTTTAGGATGTTTGTGCTACTAAAACGAAACTAAAAACACAACTATTGCTTTGTTAAAAAACACTGACGCGATAATAAATGCTAATACCCTTCTCGAAAAGTGGAACGAGATTATCAATAATGCGCGCGATGCACTTCATTATACCCTTGAAATCTTACTTTGTATTGTGTCAACTCCTTCGCTGCTTTCAGACACCAAATCCAGAAAATATAATACTGCCTCTGTGTTGAGCCTCGTCTTAAAGTTGCCAATCAAAAGAATCTTTTGGCTATTCGCACATGGCACAGCTGCTACACACCATATCAAGACACAGCAGTCTATTAAAGTGTGTTTAGTTCACTTTTTTTTTTTTCCTTTCTTCAAATGGCTACAGCTGTTTGACCAGCATATTGAGCTTCTTTGCCAGATTGCTGGAAAGCGTAAGAGTTGGTCATCCATAAAAGTGGCCATTGAGCGTTAATCAAGACCGGTAGAGCAGCTGCTCAATCAATTAGCACTTCTTGTTGCTGGCATCACGGCTCTAATACACCTGGCACCGGTTTCCACATAATCCAGCCCAGGATCTGTCTAAGCGAGTCAAACCACGGACTGAGCATACTTTAATAGACTGCGGTGTCTTCACACGGTACATTAAAGCCGCACAGTATGAGAATAACCCCCATATCGCCGGCTAGCAGTCAATTCAGCATCTTTAAGCTGCAAGGACACGGAGGCTACGCCGACTGTGAAACTGCACCGAATTTGTTATCCCTCTGAGTCGTTCACGGACCGTGTGTGTTGGAGGACCATGACAATACAAGTGCTACTCTTTATTTTAGCTGGGTAATCAAAAGCGCTACTGTTTCTGGCATAAATGAGGACATATATGGCGATTATTAATATTTTATGCTAACTCTGAACTCATTGAAAACCTGCACGTGTCACCAACACTGTTCCCACCCTAGTTCTAATATTTACACTTTAATGTATTATGTCTTATTTAATGAGCAGATGTGATGAAATTCCTCTCATGAGTGGGAAATGCACTCACTCCAGTCAAGGCAGTGTAGGTTTAACGCTCGTTGTGGTTCGAGGAGACCTCGTGAGAAGGCTGTGAAATACAATAAAGAGCTGGAAGTTAAACGAGGACAGAGTGAACACATAATGAGATAATGAGTAAAATGCCACAGTGCATAAGATCATATATTTATACTATTTTATTGTTGCTACTTGATTCTCATTCCTTGCAAATGTACTTTATATAAGTTGGGTTTAGACATGCAGAAACAGAATAATGGACTGAAGAGTAACATCAAAGTACAGCAAAGTAAAAATAATTCGCCAGTTACAGTACGGCTCTCACCAGATGCAGCCCGATCCAGTGATCTAGGGCATTAATGATTAAATATATGAATAATATAACAAATATTCACATTGTACACTGTGAAGGATTCTACCATAACAAGTAATCAATAATTTGCTATTTATTGTGAGCAAATTATTGATTACTATATCAGTCAAAGGTTTGGACACACCGGATTATTCTTTTTGATTCCCGCCTTTTATTTTTATTGTTTTTGAAAAGATAATGTGTTCAATAACCCAGAATATGTTTAATATGTTTGATATTTCAAAGTAGCCACTTTTTGCTTTGATGACAGCACACACTTGGCATTCTCTCAGCGTCATGAGGGAGTTCCCTGGAGGCCAGGTCTCCTGATATACAGTATCACTCCATCACTCTCGTTCTTGGACAGATATCTCTTACATAAACTAGAGTTCTGTTTGGGGTCACTGTTCTGTTGGAATCTAAATGATGGTTCCATTAAGGACATGAAGACCACGTCACTGCAAAATTCTGTGGTTAAGTTTCCCCACAATTTTGACTAAGTCACCAACAGTGTCACCAGAAAAACACCTCCAGAACATCCTCCTCCTCCTCCTCCATGCTTCGCAGTGGGAACCACATATTCAGGGAGCATCTGTCTATTCTCTCTACATCTAACACAAATACATGGGTAGCGGAGCAAAAAAAAAAAATCTCCAATTTGGACTCATCAGACCAAAGGACAGTTTTCCACTGATATACTGTCAAGCAAATCTCTTCCGCTTGTTGTTCTTCCTAAGTGACTCACGCCGTCCCCTCTGAACAGTTGATATTGACATTTGCCTGCCATTTAAACTCTTGAGATGAATCTTTTTGAACGAATCTTTAACGTGACTCAGAGGAACGAGCAGTCTCGGAGAGTGATTCGTTCATTTTCTACATTTTCTAATTCATCGCGAAACCTCCGTAGGTTATGTACAGGAAACAGACTGAAACGATTCTCAATGAATCTTCAAGTCCGAGTCGTTCGTTCTTTTGTCACGTGACTCCTGTAGACGCTATGCAGTGCAATAGATTCAAAAGAACGAACGACTCGGACCAGAAGATATGATGGTGGGCTGCTTATTCTGTTTATATTAATATATCCTTACCTAAAGGTATCCACCCTTACTCATTAAGCACATTAAGAAAGCAAGAAATGTCAAAAAAAAAAAAACTACGGACAAATCACTTTCACTTTCTAAAATACTTTTATTTGAATTGTTGTTTATCCTTCAATTAATTATAACCAGGCGTCTTTTTCATATGCGTTCCAAATGATTCCATTTTAATTCCAAAATAAAAGGATTAACCTGATTATTTAGGCTTTAATGGGTAGTGATGAGTTTCTCCCCAAACACATTGGCCAGGTTTAAATGAAATTGTATCTTCAGTTTTTAATCCCCATAAACAATATGCGAATCAGATTATGTTTATTCGTATGCACGCCGTGTGTTGTGTTTATTTTCTTTTCCTGTGTGCAGGTATGCAGGTGTAGCGAACGCTCGCCAATTAGCCGTGAGGAATGTGACTAGCTTGATTGATTGGCGAGGGATGATCACAATGCAATAATTTCCCCCGCGACCAATTTCCTCACGCTTCCACAAGCAAATAAAATATGGAGCAAGAAGAAAAAAAGAGAGCGTGCCTGCGTGCTCTTCCCCGCCGAAGCACACGACCCACCCGGCTGTTCCGCTCCTAATGATCTGGTGAAGCAAAAAATAATAATAATAATAACCAAGAAGCAGGGGTCATAACTCATCAATGCAGTGTAATAATGTCAACCTTGTTAAATAAATCTGGGGCTTGTTATGTCAACGCACCGGTGTAATAGATTGCATGGTTAGCACGGCTGCGCTAGTGTTTCTGTTCTGTACTGCGCGCGGAGTCTATCGGTGACTGCGGGAGGTGTGTTTGCGCGGGTCACCGAGGAAGCAGCGCACGATTCTGTTGCTTTTTCCTGTGCCAGCTCGCGCAATTTCCATGTTGATTAGCAATTAGCATGGATCAATGTGTACAAACAAATCTGTTTGCTCGTGCACTCATCGTGCGAGAGCATTGTAAATAGGAACAGCGCTTCCTCTTGACTGTCTTCCCGCGGATCGCGATGCTAGAGGCCTGCTTGTTCTTCACAGGTTAATTCTCAGCATTCAGCAGATTTATGGAAAGACCCAGGGCCCGCTGTTAAACCTGTGCAGAAATGTCATTTGATTTCAGCACGCTGGCGCGGCGACGGGTTTGACTGCTCTGAGGCAGGAAGTGACATTTTCCGCTCGGTGAAAAAGGTGCTAGGTCAGGTGTTTTACAACGTCTGTAAAAACTTTTATAAGGAATATCTTGTAGCAGGAAGTCAAGGTGACTGGGCTTTGCCTTAGAACCTTGTTTATTAGACGTTTCAATGTCCCGAGAGCGGTACAGTTGCGCTTAGAATATAAATTCAACAACGTGACGTCTGTCTAAATCGTCCGCGGTTCAGTCATATGGAAATTTGAAGATACTTAAAACTTTCAAAAAACTTTCCGTAAACGTGATTGTCAAACTGCTCTGGGAACAAAGACGGCACCAGCGGCGTCTGCGGTATTTATTTATTTTTTTATTTTTAAGTCCATTTTGCTCGTACTGTATGGATGTACTTTTATTTCCTTCGGTAGTTTTATAGAACGTCTAAAAATGGCCCTGCGCTCCGCACTTTACAGAGAGTTTGACTCAGAGCGAGACGGATGCACGGAAAGGTCACGGCTCAAGCAAAAGAAAGACTAAAAAGTATCGATCCTGACAGCATGAGCTTTGGCACAAAGCAGCAGCAGCGATGAAAAGCACCACCCCGCTTCGGGAGCGTCCGCATGAACGACGGCGTACAGTATCCGCTCTCTGATGTCTTAATTGACCTGTTGTTTTACTGTGCCACGTACTCACTGAAAGCGCACTTACAGTATGATTCATTTTTTACAGCGTTCGTTTTTTTTTTTTTTTTTTCCTGTTATCAGAGAATTAGCGGAGTTACAGCCCTGTTGAAGAGTACGAGACTCCTGACATGTTCTTTACTTACTGTATTTAGGATTAATTGATTCATTAATTCATTCTGATGTATTTACCTCGAATACCTTTTTTTTAAATAGCTTTTTTAACCTCTGTTTCCTTATTAGCAGCTTTTATTAATCACACCTTCACAGCGTTAGAATTTGTGTCGCTCTCTTCTCCAGCATTTTAGCACACGTTTTTGGCTAATATTCCTGTTTTTAAAATAAAGTGTGTGAAGTTTTCACATTTATTTATCACCCAGCTGTGTTAGTGCTATAGTCGCACCTTTTTTTTTCTTTCCCCTTCCTTATCTTTTTTTTTTTTTTTTTTAATCCCATGAGACAAATGGGATCTTTGCATAAGTAATGTGGCAGAGGCCTACGGAGCTCAGAACTTAAGAAAAATTACGAAATTCCTAGTTATAAATCCACTCCTGAGCAATCTGTCTGGCACAAAGTGCTGCCGAGCCAGAACTATTATTGTATGGTAAGCTTTTAATCTTTTAAAAAAAGACGGCCATAAATAACAAAGATGGTCTTCTTCTTTTTTTTCCCCCCCTTTCTTTCTTCTTCTTCCTTTTTTTAAAATCAGCGTTGCGTTAGTCTGTTTCCTGTTATGACAGCGGCCCATACGGTAATAACTCAAATGAATAGAACTGGGATATAGTCTTTGCGACGTGCGTTACGTAATGAAAAGGAAAAGAGATGCCATTATTTTTAGTGGCCTGAATATTTGCAGAAAGTCACTTTAATTGCCTGCTTTATGGAGCAGTTAGGCAATTAAGTCACGTTAGGTTGCAATAGACCAGATAACCGAATCTGCGTTGTTCACTAAGTGCTAAAGATGACACGATAGAAATAACGACTTAGCGAATTAAATTATAGAGAAGAACCTCGTTTTTTTTTTTGTACGCACACAGACCCTCGTTCAAAAAAAAAAAAAAAAAAAACACTCTCTGGCAAGCAGAACATTTACAGGTTTGTTTATTAATAACGGCACAGCGCTACTGAATTCTGAAATCTCATTGGTCAGAAGGTGTTGATAGGCTTTAATAAATAATGGTTACTATATTGTACCAGCCGGTTCGTGGTGGAAACGCCGTGATACAAATTTAGGCTTTTTAAATTGTTTAAAAGTGTTTAACGTTGAAAAAAAACATACTGTCAGTTTTTTAATGTTGATGGAGCAAAACCAGTTGCAGTGCAGCAACTACAGGGAGTCTCCTACATGTGAACAAGTTCCGTTCCAAGAGCGCGTTTGTAAGTCGAATTTGTTTGTAAGTCCAACAAACATTGTCTCGGTTCTAGGATACTAACACAAATGGGTTTACACAGTACCGTATATTACAGGACAGTGTTCTTTAGAGTTGTCCCAATGGTTGATGATTTTCAGGGTTATTGCTTGGTGCTTCATCGTCACTGCTTCTACGCTTGCTCTCTGACATCGTGGGCTTGTACTGGACTTGCACTGCACACACTTGACAATCGAAACTTGACTCACAGACATGTGATTTACTGTAATACGCATGTTCGTATCTTCGAACATTCGTGACTCGAATATTAGTATGAACTGTGTGGGACTATTTAATAATGTCGCCCCTGAGAACTTCGCCGTGATTGCTACAGTACTTGTTGCAGGAACTCTTCCCAACCTTAAGTATAAATCTTTATTCTTATGAACGCTTAGGAGATCCGTATCTCCCTCCCACTGTAGTGGTCGACATTGTTTGTCTTTACAGTGCAGCTACTTTATGATAATCTTACTGAATTTTCCAATGAAGAACATTTAAATAATAAAATAAATAAACAAAAAAAATAATAAAAATGTTGAAGACTTTAAGACTACAGCTCCAGTACATGGCTGACCTTTAGCTACAGGCACACAGGTTGTGTTTGCGTGTGTGTGAGTGTGTGTGTGTGTGTGTGTGTGTGTGTGTGTGTGTGTGTGTGTGTGTGTGTGTGTGTGTGTGTGTGTGTGTGGGAGACTCTAGATCTAACAGAGTATGACCTCGGATCACTTCGACCCAACTTTCTGGGTAGGTTGTGAATTTTTTAAAGCGCAGTTCAGGTAATGCAAAATTTATACTAATTCAAGCGAGTGACTTTGATTTTGTTGGACTTTATATGTAAATGGAAGCGTATGAAAATTTGCCGCAAGTTTTCTTTTTTTTGAAAGAATAATAAAATAAAATAAAAACCCTGACTTTCACTTCCTCACATTTCTGGAATGACATGAGATTTTTTTCTGTTTAGAATTTTAAATTTTGAGGTCATATTGTTGGGAAAAAAAAAAAAAATTCCCACCAATCATTTCTTACTCTTAGTGCTGTCAAGCTCATAAAACTGATTGTGGATAATTTTCATGCTGTGAATAATCCAAGCCCGGGAGTTTCATAAGCTTTCAAACGGGCCCGCGAATAAGAATATAACCGGAGCTGAACCTGTCAAGCACAGATACCGGGTTGAGCGATGGATCAATTCCAATTGTTATGATATTATTCATGAGTTCTGAATTATTATGCATGAAGCTTCACCTCTGCAACCATGCATACTGATCTGCAGCTACCAGCCCGTCCCTCTGCCGCATTTGCACCGAATTTGGAATTGTAGCTGCCACTTAATCAACCATCACATTCACTGGATACCTGCTAAACGCCGCCTTAATAGCTTGAAATAATTTTTTGATTATGGAAGGAAATTATAGACTTGCTCCCTTCATTATTTTCCTCTCGCATTAATTAGCGCATGCATCAAAACAGTGTTGGACATCATCTCTTTTCTCTGGTCCGAGTTTGTTGTTACTACTGTATGCATTAAAAAAAAAAAAACATACACCTGCAACTACATAGAATTCAGCAGTGTGTAGGCTGACTGATGAAATCGACCAAGGACAATATCAGAGCAATTATCGCAGGTGTGAAGAAAAAAGAAATCTAATGGAAAAAAGCAAAGCTAATAACAGTCTGGCTCAAAATGTGCTCACACAGCAGAAACACAGACGCTATAGTGCAAGAGCTCAACATCCCATCAGCATCGAAAATAGACTAAGCTTCAGGGATGAGTAGAGCCAACTTCTCACAGTGTGTGTGTGTGTGTGTGTGTGTGTGTGTCAGTATGCAACACGAGGAGAACCTATCAAACTGATGCATGATGGGAGATGGATTAATGTGCAGAACAGAGGCCCAGAGTTTTTTTTTTTTTTTTTAATTCCAGTCATGCGTTTTATTATAAAGAAGATTAACGTCACATTTTAATCTGTCTGAAGGTTGAATCTGAATATGTGCTGCATCACAGCTTGTTGCTGGTCTGTTCCGGTTTAACGGTAAACACTGCCTGAATGCTAATTCTGTCATTTGTTCCATCTGAAAAACAGACCAGGAATGCGCACGCGCGAACCAAGACGAGCAAAACGACTGAGCGGCCAGAGCTAAGAATACGCGTCAGATTTTGCGCTAAGCTCGGACATTCCTACGCGGAAACCGTTCGGGGCGACTCAGAACGCTTTCGGGTGGCGACGCGATGAGTGCAGCGCTAATGAACGTGTGGAAAGACGCTCGAGAATCTGTTGAAAACAAGCAGAACTTATTTACTGTACATTTCAATTTGTCCTTATATTTATACAGAAATGTTATTTTTAACATGGTTTGTATTTATACAAAAAATTTTATTTTTAACATGGGCTGCGTTCAAAGCAAACCGGGACCTGTGATGAAATTTCTGGCGAATGAAAGTGTAAAATTTTGATGGATATTTATAGATGACGTCAAGCACGGTTCGGTAAAGAGACGCTTAGCTTTAGCATTTGAGCCATGCAAACATTTTAATGGACGACGATCCCGGCCGAGGCGGCTCGGAGCCCACTGCAGTCGTTCCCATGAACAGTCAGTGAGGGGAACACCTGATCCTTTAAAACTGACAGATAAATTGTAGAAGAGACGCATCTGTCTGTGGGAACTGTACACACCATCATATACACCAACACCACTTCAGGTGCTCGACTGGGCGTTATTGCCACATACCACGTTACAGTCCTGACCTCGCTCCAAGCCATTTCCACATTGTTTGGGAACCTATCGAAGGAGTTCCCGGGAGGCCAGTGATTCAGATGTGAAGCAGGAGACCAGAACTGTGTTCTGTTATTCTGTACGTCCCAGTTTGACTTGAACGCCCCTTGTACTTTTGAGAGTTTACCTATATGCCATGAAATGTGTAATTAATATTATTTTCACTTAATGTCAAGTTGTGTCTCAAACCAACGTACAATAGTAAACAGATAATAAATGATTTTAAGCGTCCTTTTTTTGCTATAATCGTTTCTTGGTTTTTGAAGTTAAAACTCTGCACGATTGCGTTCTGAACAAAAAGTACTTTTAAACAAAAAGACATTCAGGTTACGAAACGTTGTTTTTTCTTTTCTTTTCTTTTCTTTTCTCGCGATGGAAGCACGGATATTCTTTAAAGAGCACTGGTTAGTGCTTTTATTTTGTCTTGAAGATTTTATACACGAGATGGCGACTTGTTAAACTTTAATTTGCTTTAATTGTGTTTCAGAAAAAAAAAAAGAAAAGAAAAAAGATCATTAAAAAATTGAAACTAATTAAAAAATATATTGTTGCTTTACAGCATATTGTGGCTTAATTAAGTAGCCGGTGACATTAGAAAGCGTGTGCTGAAGTTATATCATCACGGAGGTCTTGTTCAGTTATACTGTATGTGAACAACAAATGAGTTTTGCGTTGTGAATTATGATTAGCAATGCAATTCTGGCTTAAAAAAAAAAAAAGCTTGGAAATGAATCTGCTTGTTCGATAATGGACATAAAAGTCGATTGTCTTTTAAATAATCTGAAATATCAGTATGACTGCACAGTATATTTAGTTATCATGGTTATGGTACTGTAGGAGGATAGATCATCCACTTTGCAGTGTGGGAGTTTTACATTACAGCGGGGGTGTTTTATTGCTCTTTAGCTGAAAAGCAAAAGTATATTCCACTTGTAAGGAGGTTATTTTCTCTATCCGTTTTTTTTTTTTTTTTTTTTGTAATTCCCTCCACCGAGTTCTGGCACACTTCCACTAACACACCAAGCATCACTGCTGAAACCATCACCGTCACACCGGTCTCTCAAGTCATTTTCTGAAACACGATCCTGTGCGGTCTCGAGACGACTGATGTGTGCGGATAAAGATTCCTAACCCATGTGTTTGGGCTCTCTCTCTCTCTCTCACACACACACACTCACACACACACGTAACATTAGGGAATATTTTGTGTTCTGCATCAGCCTGCATTTGTAATTAGGCCTGTCTGTGCTCATCATCATTCTGTACTAGATGGACATTAGATCTGTTATGAGTCACGCAGGTTGTGTGGTGGACTTTTACTAAGAGAGATGATGAAGGGAAAAGACATATATAAATAATAATAATAATAATAATAATAAAGGGACCTTTCATTTTCTTGTTATTTTCACCAGTTTATGATGATGCCTTTTCCAAACAACAGTGCCTCGGTAAAAATCGTTTGTTGTGTTCGTGTTTCTTCCTGTATTAATTTTAACGTTAGATTTTTTTTTCTGACTTCTCTTTCAGGCCTTTCCGTGCATATCTACAGGAATTTATGGTAAGCCCAGTTTATTTTATGTTTATGAATTTTCGGGAGGCTGGCGGTGAAATAAGAGATAAGAGTTTAAAAGAATCGTTTTTAAAAAAGTGTGTGTATGGTAAGAATGTAACCTCTTATCTGTTGCGCTATTGCAGGGCCAGACTTAAGGCATTACTCACTATTATATTTATATGCATTCCCACTAAGCTTTATTAGCATTACTGAATAATTCTCTTTTTTTGTTTGTTTTTTGTTTGTTCGCACATTGGGCGACGGGCTCGGTTGTTTCTTTAGCATGGGTTGCTCGCTCGACGCTAACACTTCTTCTTTCACATACAGTAGGTGTTTTGGGTTTTTTAGGGTGGGGTGATTTTGCATGGGCAAAGGATTAAGTGCCATGCCCAAGGGCCCAAACCCCCCGATCCTGATCCGAATCAGCAACCACGTGATTCGGCTACTACTACTGCCCCGGATAATTCCTCATAGGAGCTGAATAAATATGCTTTATAAACGTTATAAACATAAACGTCCCATTAGAGGAGTGTCCACTCTCTGTCACTGGGGAACAGTACAGTACAATGAATAATTTAGGCCTTCCATATACAGTAGGTCGTGGCGAATAGGAATATTTCATTGTACGCTGAACGATCCATGTCTTAAACAAAACTTACCTGCTGATTGTCAGGTTTAATAGATAATAAGCAAACTAATACATAACGCTTCTGAACACAATACTAGGCTGTAATGAGACTTATTTCTTTTATGTTACAGCTTTGAAAGCTCTCCGCTTTCAATAGCTGAAAGTCTTTCTTTTCTGAAAAAAAAAAAAAAAAAAAAAAAAAAAATATATATATATATATATATATATATATATATATATATTTATTTATATATATATTTTTTTTTTTTGTTCCAATGCTTAATTTTCTACTATTGTTACTAAAGTACACTACAATTACTTTCTGAACTGAAATAAAATTAGCCCACGCAGGCAGTCGCCCAATTCTGCACGAATTCTGCAAGTCTGGCAAAACTTTTTTTGGGAGGTGGGGGGGGAACCCCTCTCTTTTTACACAGTCTGGGCTCAAACACACCATTTTTAAAAGTAACACACAGTTTAAGTGCACAATGCAGCCTGATCATGTTTTTAAAAAAAATAATGAAAAAAAAAATAAAAAGAAATAAGCCGCAGTTACCTTGTGTTACTTATAATAATAATAATAATAATAATAATAATAATAATAATAATAATAATACTGTAGATTCACCATTTTTGATGTCTAAGTTGATTGAGGAAATCACATCTCTCAGTTCCATTATTCCGAGCCGCCCGAGGCAGGAGTCCTGTAAGTTATTAATGTACTGAAGATATGAGGATTGCGCTATACTGTACTGTACATGTAGGTCGACTGATGGAATGAACTACGGCTGAAATCGGGCGAAATGACTGTACAAGTGAAGAGAAAGGAAACCTAATAAGAAAAAAGAAGGAACGCTAATCAAATCACTAAGTCGGCTTTAAAGTGGAGAGGAGGAGTGATCTACTTGAAAAAGCACTAACGCAGCAGAATTATAGGAGCTACACTGCAAAGTGCAAGTGGCTCATCAGCAGCATGAGATGCCTAAAAGTGACAGAAGCAAGTAGAGCAGACAGGCTGGACACCGTGTCAGTGTACACCAGGAGAGTCGCTGCAAACACACTCTAAAAGAAAAAAAAAACATGGACCAGGTTCAAGGATCTTATTTCCCCATGTTGTTTTGTGAAGTGATTTTTATAAAAATACAAATATGAAATGCATCACGGAAATTGATAAAGAGGATTATGTTGATACAATTTTTTTTTAATATATGATAATAATAAATTGAGTTTTTCTTAGCATGATACACTCTGACATCTCAACTTTAAGAAACCTTTTTATGGATATACTGTATATGGATATGGAAAAATGTTTATGGATATTATCATCCAGAGATGGCGAGTTCGATTCCCGGGTGATGCTGTAACCTCTCGCAGCCGGAGGTCTTGAGAGAGCTGATTGGCCGAGCTCTCTCAGAGGGGAGGGATGAGAGGTACTTAGTGCTCCCACATTAGTCACGGCTCTACAGCCAATCAGGGGCCTCTGTGAGCTCGCGCAAGCGAGTGTGTTACGCCGCCCACAACGGTGCGTGAGCGAGCAGTTCGAAAAGATGCGGTCGGCTGGCGATACGTGGTTCGGAGGAAACACCTGATAGTCTTCGGCCCTTCCAACTGAGTGGTGGTGGTAGCTTAATGTGGGAGCGCCCCCTAGTGACGAGGAGGAATTGGACACGACTAAAATTAGGGAGAAAATCGGGGAAAAATTCCCAAAAAATTTTTATAAAATTTAATGGATACTAATATACCTGGCCAAAACAAAGGTCTCTGTTTCAGATTGTTAGCTTTCGTCAAGCAAAGAAAACAATTAGGGATTTTTGACATCACTGCCAATGGGTTAAGCGTTATTAACAACCTAGAAGGATAGACCTGTATAGTGCTTGCTAGAGAGCATAAAGATTGGACCTTGGAGCAATAGAAAAAGGTCATGTGGTCTGATGAGTCCAGATTGAGCCTATTCCAGAGTGATGGGTATGTCGGGGTAAGAAGGGAAGCGCGTGAAGCGATGCACCCATGATGCATTATGCCCACTGTACAAGCCTCTGGAGCCTCGGTGTTATGATCTGCTCAGGTCTGGGCTCAGCAACGTTATGGGGCAATAAAATGAAATCAGCTGATGACCTGAATGACCAGGTTACACCATCTACGCAGTTTTCATTGTAGAATAGTCTTTCTAAAGTAATTGAAGTTTCCCCCCATGGGCGAGTCTTAGATAGCTTTGCCGGGTAAATACAGTATCTGTGTGATCTGTACAGCGCTGTAGAGGAGCTCAGAATTAATATTCCGATTGCCCTGATAAGCGCCGAGCCAAATAAAGTCTACTTAGGTGCATCTCTTCTTATTATTAACATCTTAATTCAACTCTTATGACTCCGCCAGGGCTATCTTGATCTTAACCGTGTGTGTGTGTGTGTGTGAGAGAGAGAGAAAGAGAAGAAAAGAGATTGGGTGTCTGTCACGGGAGTGAAGAACACATTTAATTCAGTTCACATGGCTGCAGAAGCACCAGCAAGCTCTTGACTTCAAAACATGCCTGCCGCTGCCACATTAAATGGCCTGTTCAATAAATAAACACGCTTATCTCCGAGCCTCGGCTTGCTCCCCGCATACACTCATTAATTGTGATGATAGTTGGAGAGCGAGTGCGCCGACAAAACCAACAACACAAAAAAAAAAAAAAAAAAGCTCAGAGAGAGCAGAATGATCAAAGGCCTAATAACCTGGAATGCGTCCCTCTGGCACGCTTCCTCTCTAATCCTGATTCGTCTTCCCTCAGTCATCACCGCCGCTGTGGCATACGAGGGTCCACAGAAAGATGAAAAGTCCTTACAATATTCAAAGCCCGAAGTCGGGCGATTATTAGTAGGGAAATTTCATGCCGTTTTTTTTTTTCCGTTACAGATAAGCATAAAGGAGTAATCCAACTCCGAACGCGCAGGTAACCCATGGATATCCAGTTGAACGTTATGTTCTAGCGAGTACTTAAAACGCTATTATCTTTTAAAGCAAAGTAACAACAGATTTCTTTTCTTTTTCTTCCCAAATGAATGGAATAAATAACGCCGGCTAAATCAGGAAGGAATAATAAGGGAAAAAGAAATGCAGTTCACTTTGCGAGATAGGGAAACCATTAGCGGTAGCACTGGGCCATGTGTTCATAATTTAAAAAAAAAAAAAAAAAAAGCACACAGAAGGAGTTCCTGAGACAAATGACCAAGCAGGCGATTTTATCATCAGCTTTAATGTTTCCGTAGTTTTCTTCCCTCTCTCTCTCTCTCTCTCTCTCTCTCTCTCTCTGCTAGTCGTCTTTTCTCTTTTTACTGATATTTACCTCAATTGTACTTTCACCTGAGGATGAATCTTAAATGATTTCCGTTTCACTACATACTGTATAATCGAACGTCATGCGTTAACACAGTGCGCTCTGAGCCGCGAGGCGTATAGTAACATCGGCTTGCCATTAAACCCCCAGACAATAAAGGGGGCTAGATAATGCAGACTGGAGAAGGAGATCCTGTCAAATGTAAACGGATGCGGAAAAAAAAGAAAGAAAGAAATTGAGATGATAAATGAATGAGAGGATGGCGAGCACTAAAATCGCGTACCGCGTTTGCATTTATTCCTCACCACACACTCTTAAGTCGGCTCTGAATACAGCGTCAATAAAACGATGCTTTGTATTCAGCCTGAAAGGAAATGGAGAGCCTGTTTATGTTTTTGTGTCTCCGAAACGCCTGCATTCGATATTCTTTTCTTTGTCATATTTGCGTGACTCACTGAGTCTCTCCTGCTTTATCCTGGATGTCGGAGACAAAGGAGATTGTAATGAGAAATAAGCTAGGGGCCCTGTTTTTTTATTGGTTTGTTGATTTATTTATTAATATATTTATTGATAGGCTTTTTTTTTCCCCCTCCTGGTCGTACATCATCCTACTGTAAAAAGACACTACAGTACGATCTCAGTTAGTTCAGTATTTGGCTGTTTGAGACAAGGCGTAGCTGTAAGATGTGGGAGCCAGCGACCATAAATGGCGCCCTTTCTTTTTCCTACCTCATAGAGAGAGAGATAAAGAGAGAGAGAGAGAGAGAGAGAGAGAGAGAGAGAGATGTCCCTGGTGACAGATGAGTCGGAGCCTGAGAGAAAAATGACTTCTCATTCGCCACTGGCAGTCCAATCCTTCAGTCCGGCCCATTAGCAGAGCTCGACTTTCCCCTAGCCTGGCTTTCAGGAGAGGTACCACCTATAAACAAACTAGGCCGGACGATATGATATGGATTATTAAGTATACTACGTGAAAGCCATCCATCACAGGCCCGTGACCTGGGTTCAAATGGATTATTCCGTTCTGAGGTGGGAGACGTCTCCCGGTGTCTTACAAGATCAGTATTGATAGTCGGGCAGGAGTCGGCGCGCAGATCCAGCCGGGAACCGTTTTGTCTTTGGGTTCCTTCACCTTTCTCCACTGCGCACTGGCACTGTCTCACTCCTACTTTCTTACTACCCAGAATGATCTCAGAATGATTTCTTTCTTTACTACCTGTTAGCTTGGTCGAGGTTGGGGCGGAGTTAGCATCCCTTACCGCTTTCGTTTGAATTTAAATCCTTCCGATCAGAATGGTATGCCTCAAGTTAGGATGTTTATTACGCTGAAGTTCTGTAACACGAGTTCAGTTTCCTAATAATGATGCAGAACATGATGTTCAATTCTCTTTAGCACTCATTTTCTCCCAAGGTAAGGCTCAAGACTGAAGACGAACTACAGTACAAGTTCAATGACGAAGATAACGAGCTAAGACGTGAAGATATTCCGACTCGCGTCAGAGCAGATAAACAGCGTGGAGGGCTTTAATACAGCTGATGCGCTGTTTGATTACTGATTGGTTTTAATGAAATGATGGCTTCGTGTTTTTCTGACTTGTGGCTGGCTGAAAATTGTTTTATTGATTTTTCCTCTTAAACTCTGTCTGTGCTGAGGGTTCGGGTCACACTGAAGCCAAATTAACATGTGCTACAAACCATACAATGTTCATTTGCCACTGCCAGGTCTCTCTCTCTCTCTCTCTCTCTCTCTCTCTCTCTCTCTCTCTCTCTCTCGCGCTTTCATTCTCTTTACTAACACGCTATTTATTTGTCCTTCATGCCGACAGTGGCGTTGTCGTTGACACTGTGGTTTTTGCCACCGTCTCTGTGTAAGGGAGATAGGAAGCAGTAAGCCAGGGAATCTCTCATGTGTACAGTATGTCCGTATATACTCTGTGTTGGCTGTTCATGATCCACCGCTGGCTGCGTCACTGTAAGGGATTTAAGAGGCCTTGCCATAAAGTGCGAGTTTAAGGGAGTGAAAGGACAGGAGAGACACGGTGAAGTGAGATTACTGTACGGTCATTTTCACGCAGAACCGGACGATCTTAAAAAAAAAAAAATTATGAATAAAGGACAGTGCAAAAGAGGACAGTGCAAATACAACAAATGTTTACAAAGACCCTAAGCAGCTAGAGTGTTCCTTATCTGATTTTTGCAGCTGCCAGATTATTCAAGCAGTTGTGTCAACACGTTGCCATACAACAGAGATAAAGCTGTTAGAATAAATATTATGCGACTATAATTAAAAATGAGTTAGTGAAGGGGAAGACCTCTGCTGGTACTGTAACACCGTGAGTCCAGTGATCAGGTTAGTCCATGCATCCAGTCAATGCTATACATTCTGATTAGTCTGTTGTGTTTTCTACACCTGCTCTGGCGCATAAACCGAGCTGGATGGAGGCGGGAAAATGTTAATCGCTGCATTTAGATCTAAATACATACAGCTTGAAGAAGCACACAATTATGCGCAAATTGCAGAGCAGATTTTGTAAAATGTATACAGATTATAATCAACTGGGCTAGTTTCAGTGCTTGTAAGGGAACACAGGTTTTAACCATCATAACTTTCCATATGATTAAAATCAGTTCAACATGGAGGCATTTACGAATACGTAGGAAAACGGGTCGTCCCCGTTCAAGATGCGAATTTCCACAGATACGAACGGACCACGGTTCCATGAACATTCGTACTGTAGATATGAACAAATCACGGACGTAGCTTGTGTGTACAAACAACAGACACTGCACTGTGTAAGTGAATGTATAAAATGTCTGGTATGCTGAATGTGTGCATGTGTGTGTGCGGGAGAAATGAGTCGACCTCACCGGCTTCAATGAAGCACGATGATAGGAAATAGCTGTTCTGTAAACAACATACTAAAATCTTCCATCCTCGAGTTCATAGTCCAATACAGTGGAGATAAAATGGCGTCCGGGATTCCCCTCACGGCAAATGGAACAGGCGTGTCAAAGGCGTATAAGACTCACTTTGTCGGACTTGAGAACAAATCCAACTTACGGACGCGCTCATGGAGGGCGACCTCTACAGAACATGACTTCGCTGATCTGTTAATCAGTTGGAACGTGGGGAAAAAGTAGATTTATTTATAAAATCGTTTATTTCTCTTCCTTAATTAGGGTCTGAACTTATACTAATATTTTACTCAATTTTTCTTTATTTAAGCTTTTAACAATTATTTCACATTTCCTATATTAGCAGCTCTGACAGCAGCATCCTTTCTAATATGTTTTTGTTTCTATGATTGACATTCCATGTAGTCTAGAGCTTACTGTATATATGGTAAAATCTTATCTTATAAGGAATGTATATGTATTAGGAAGTTGAGATGATGTTTAGTTATGATTTATGATTTTTGAAAGTCACTACAGTGTCGATGTAAAGGGGGTTCATTGGTAAGAAAATACTAAAGAATATACAAAAATTATAAAGGAAAGAATAAAAGAAAGAAAGAAAACAGCTCTGGTATGAGAATAGTAATAAAAATAAAAAAAAACACTTCACTTTACATTTCTTGTACCGGTCATGCACACGGCGTTAACTTTCCATTTGAACTAAAATGGCAGGAAAGACAAAAATAATTAAATATCTTCCCATTTAATCATAACACTTTAGAGTTAAGGATTCATGCTCAAATAGTAATTTCCCTCATTTTCTGATTCATTGCATCTCAAATTATTTATTTTTTCTTTCTTTCTTTTTTTTTTCTTCCTCCAGACAAGCTCTGCTTACCCAGAAGCCTCAGTTCCATCAGTTGGCACCAAGTTCATTCCTAGGTTATGAAATCTCGCTAAAGTTCTCGGGTGGCATGTCATTTGGTAGACAGCCCCAGTAATTATTTAACAGCTTCTTCCAGCGCTTCTGCCAAAGCCGCCCCGATCTCTGCCTGCAGAGAAAAGTGTCTCACAATCACTCTGTCCCCCTCTCTCTTTATCTCGCAGTCTGTCTCCTCTAACCTCCTTTCCCTTCATCTCTCTCTCTCACTCTCTCTCCCGGTTGTAATGAAGTGCTGGAGGTTTAGGCGGGGAACGGCGGCGGCGGCGTTCCACAGGAGTGCTCGCGTGAAGTGAGCTTGCTTTGATTGCCGACCTTGCTAAAGCCAGATCCGCACACTTTTCCTGCTTTTCTTGAACCTGTTTTTCAGGGATTACGTTTTGGTTCGTAGCCACAACAAGATCGTGGTAGGCGTCCTAGAGTGCAAAAGTCTCGAAAAAATCTCGAAGATCAGTAAAGTAGAAAGTTCGATTTTATCTTCAACAGTGGAATCCTAAGATTGTTAACAGCATGGCATTTGATTTTCATCCACACACACACACACACACACACACAATAAAGTGACCCTGTGAGTGCTGGGTTAAAATTATGATCAGCTAATATGTAATCTTACTTTATATATAAATATTTTCTTGCGTGTACATGCTAAAATTTTAAGTAGTAACACTTTAAGGTAGACATTTGTTTATAGACCGGTGAGTCTGAAATATCATTCCTTTAGTCATCTAGTGGACCACACAGGAATCACACCAACATAAGGTTCTGTCTTACTTTATAGTCAATAGAAATGCAGTCTGGGATTTTGCATGTATACTCGGTGAAGATTTTTTTTTTTTTCGTAGCTCCCCATCAGTCTTAAGGAAATGTAGGCAAATATACAGTAATAGTTTACAGTATAACACATCTGAAACATTAAAGTGTATGATCAAACAGCTGAATGCCAAAAAGGAAACCGGGTTTTAAGACAGTGAGAATATTCAGTTTATATTAGTAATAAAGGTGAAATTATTCAACACTAGCAACGTTTATAGGTGAACGTGCTTTTATACTATTTTTTATCTGTTTGTAGTTCCACTTAATGTGCATGGAGTTTGCACGTTCTCCCCATGCTCGGTGGGTTTCCTCCAGGTCCTCCGGTTTCCTCCCACAGTCCAAACACATGCAGATTAGGTTAATAGGCGTTGCCAAATTGTCCGTAGTGTGTGAATGAAAGTTTGTGTGTGCCCTGAATGCAGATATATTATGATGATATGTGTGTATATACAGTACTGTGCAAAAGTCTTAGGCGCCATATTATCTGTAGTACAAATTTTGTTATACAAGTTTATTATGTCTGCATTATTGTGTACAAGGTTTTATGTACCATTATACACTAAAATTAATGAATAAATAACATTACAGAAGAAGAAGATTTGCGAACATTTACAGTACGGTGCAAAAGTCTTGGGAACATCCAAACAAGAGCCATATGCAATGATGCTTTAGAAAACATTTCTACATTAAAAGAAACTTCTATAAAAAAGCACTAAGTAATAACATAAACAATAAACGGTTAATATTTGGTGTGGAAACTCTTTGCTTGAACATAAGCCGTAGTGTTCGATACAGATGTGTGCAGAATTCTAAGTAAAGCAGCTGTTAGGTTTTACTGAGCATGCTGGAGAATACGAGTTCTTTTGGTAACTTCGTCACACTCGCTCCTTTCTACTTTCATGCAAAACCCAGGAGTCGACATTATTGATTTTTTTTTTTTTCCAACCTGAAAACCGGATCTGTCATGTAATATGTCGCTTTCTTTACAGGCATGCAAATATTCTTCTGTAATGTTATTTATTCATTAATTTTAGTGTATCTTTGTAGGGAATAGTCTTGTACATAATAATGCAGGCATAATAAACTTGAATAGCAAAATGTGTTCTAAAGATAATATGGCGCCTAAGACTTTTGCACAGTACTGTATATATATATATATATATATATACTGTACAATATACTGTAGATGATGAGTGAGTGAGTGAGGTACATTTAATGGTGTGGAACGTCTATGAAACCACTAAGCTCCAGTCTTCACTGTCTCTCTCACAAGCTTTGTACAGTGTGACCTGCACATCCTATGATCTGTTTCGTACTTATGATTTATCAATTTAACAAAAACAAAGAGTGATACATTTTTAATCGTCCAGAACGAATAGCCAGAAATACGAGTGTACTGTATGCACCGTTTCAGGTTCTGCTAAAGGTAGTGAGGGCGTAGTGTAATATTGTGCACACTGTGTCCAGGAGTCAAAGAAATGTAACGATGGAACACATGTGAAACCTCACGCACCCAATGTATAGTTGCTATACAAGTATACAGTTTCCTAGTATTTTCACCCCCGTTCAGGTACGCCAACTTTTGCATGTGTTCGTAAGGCCAGAAGGTCAGATTAATTGATTTTATAGAGCAGCATCTTGTGCAGAATTGAATTTGGATATGTTGTACTACTTTTCTGTGAATATATAAGTACTGCTATACATAGACGTAAAAGTCTGGAATTCATATTGTAGACATCAGGGCTCTTTAGTTACAATCATTTTTTGAACCCGAGCGAACCGACCTCATTTCAGTTCATGTGTATAAAATGGATGTAAGTTTAAATTGCATTTCAAGTTCATGTGCTAAAGACAGCCTGAAGGATGCGTTTTCTTCTCACACACAAACACTTAAGTTTCACTTGACGCCAAGGTGTATTTGCCGCAAAGCCCCTGCAGTGAGAACCAATTGGTTCCTTCGTAGGAGATGTAGGATGAACACGCTCCTACAGGTTTGAGGCATTAGGGGACGCCCGCTGACATCATCCCTCCCGGAGCTTCCCGAATTGTACGGCTTTTGCTAGACACTGTCAGAATTGATATTAATTCCGAAATGGCGGGAGAACTGTGTCCATCTGTGTCCCGGTGATTATGCGTGGACGTTACGGCGCATGAAATGTGTAATGCGATACGAGATGAGCTCTGGATGGCACTGCATCTCTCCCATTTTCTTCCTTATTAAAAAATGATCCACTCTAAATACATTCCCAATCAATCCCCTTGTGTTAGCAGAGCGCTCGCCTTTCCATCTCGGCCTGGGTTTCGATGATTAATATGGCACTTAGACGCCCTGTTCCTCACGCTCCCCGGTCAATATGTCATTACTTTCTCATCGTACTGGTGAACCCCAGTGACGAAGCCGGACACCGGGACGGTCAAAGTGATCAAAGAAGTGTGTAAATGTCCACGACTGCCCACGTTTAGCGACAGATTCCTGTAAAAAAAAATATATATATTTTTTTTCTGAATTATTGAGCAGTTTAACTTTCCAGCACTGGAGGAAGTCATTTTTGACTCTGAGCTCATAAACATGATGAAACCAACGAGTGAGCTTGTAGGCGCTGTTGAAAAGTGTGTCAGTGCAGGGAGGTGAATAAACATTAGGATGCGTTTTTCCTGTAAGATTTACGTTATGGGCGTTTTGCCGTTGTGTGAATTCAATCTCTCTACGTCTTCCCGGACAGGTTTTCCCAACGAGCCGGCTGCTGACATCGCCCTGAAAACCGTGAGGGAATGGCTGAAGGAGAACAAGGACAAGGTGAGGGCTGTTCAGTTCGGTTATGATCAATTACGCCTCCGGTACAGCTGAAAAGTGCCGTCGAATAGTTCTATTCCCATTCTATCACACATGCCTCGTTTGACCAATTCGTTATGCGTATCCAATTAAAAGGCAATTTGATTCGATTCAGGACTTTAAATGGTCTGGTGGCTTTGCAAATTGGCCGGTGTTTCAAACACTATGACAAGGCAGGACACAAAAGAGAATGCGCACAACGTAATAAAATTCAAATTAATGGATTCATTAATTCAACTTAACGGATTTGTGCGAATCAATTTGCGAGTACTGAGATACTGGTGAATACACAACTGCGCGGTGTTAACCGATTGACTCGGTCAGTCAACTATTACGATCATTTTTTTTGCCTAACATCGACAACTTTTCTCATTTCTTATTTTTCTTATTATTCTGCTAATTCCTCAACAGCCATGGCTGAATTAGAACGAGAATGTTATTAAGAGGAGAAAAAAAAAAACCTTCTTTCTGCTGAATTCTCTGTTCTTGGTAAAACTTGCAATAAAAAAGACTTACAGGTAGCACACTCCTGTCAGTGCCTACCAGGCAGTCATCATACTGTAGGTTCACTCCGCGGAGCTGAGGGCATGCCTGGAGAAACTGCGTGCCGCTCGGTTTTATTTCCTTTCATCAAAACGGTTCTCCAAGTGCTAGCCCGGTAAGGTTGTGACTTGACGTGATCATTAAAGTCACAGCAAAAGTGTGCATGGCCTATGGCTAGAACCAACAGATAGTTGAGGATTAATTATCCTGACTAATGGCACGAAGGCGTCAGAGAGAGGAACTGCCGACAGAGTCACTGCCACTTTGCATTCCTTCTCAGCTATTTTTTTATTTATTTATTTATTTATTTATTTATTTTTAGAAAAAGAATTGATCTCTGCTTTGGTATATGGCCCGTCAGTCAGCTTTCTGTAGGAGGACAGAGCAAGAGAAAGAGCGCAGAACCTGGAGGCAGGCTGAAAGGATCGCGCCTTTGGGAACTAAATTGCGTTTCGTGTGGCAGGTTTTTTGTACGAGGTTGCGTCAGTAAAGTCGTCCGTTTTTGGAGTGTGAAAACTCCGCAGCGGCTGAGACACGGATTGATTCGAGGCTGTAGAGCGTAGCAGCCAGGATGCTCTCATTTCATAATAAATAAATAAAGCAATTTCTACTAAAAGCTTTGTGATAAAAAATAATAATAATAATAAAAAAAAATTCTCTCTCTCTCTCTCTCTCTCTATATATATATATATATATATATATATATATATATAAATACAATCTGAGAATAAATTGAGAGGTTATTGGATTAATGATGTAGCCACGCCCAAAATAATACCTTAAGGACAAAACCTGCTCAACTGGAAATGCATAAATGATGTCTTTATTTTTATATTATTATTATTATTATTATTATTATTATTATTATTATTGCGACTGGGTGAATAATATCATAATTTTGACTGGAGCGCCGAATACCATTTGTAGCTCTTTGGACGGGTTCCACGGGTTCCTGCTTTGCGGTTCTGGTCCGTGTTGACATTACTGCCTGACATAATTGCTGCGGATTTGTCGGCTGCAAATCCTCCACACCGCCAGACTCCAGTGGTATCGGCTTGACATCTGGTGAACTTCTTGTCATGTTCATGGAACCCGTTCATGACTTCATTAAAATGCAAAAGGGATCTGCTATAAGAATAGTAAACTGTGGGATTGCACGACGTGTGTGGCGTTCAAATAATGCGTGACTGGTATGAAAGACCTGATGTGTGTGCGTGTGTGCGTGTGTGCGTGTGTGCGTGTGTGCGTGTGTGCGTGTGTGCGTGTGCGCGTGTGTGCGTGTGTGCGTGTGTGCGTGTGTGCGCGTGTGCGCGTGTGTGTTTCAAGAAAGCATTCCCCACACCATTACACCACCAGCAACAGCATGAGATATTGACACAAGGTCCCGTATGTTTGATGCAAAATTCACGCCCTACCAGACCAGGTGACTTTTTTTTTTTTTTTTTTTTTTTTTTTACAGTCTTTCTGGTCATTCTTTATCCTACAGTACCTGACTCATAAACAAGGCAGAGAACTGCACAACTAGAGACATTGTAGAGACTCCCTCGCTGACGGCTCGTGAACTCTATCTGCATGATTTTATTCTTCGCACTGCTGTCACATGACTGACCGCGTTTTATTTTTCTTAATGTGAGGGTTTTATTTATTTTGTGCCTCTTTCCCTCAGCTTCGCTTTTTCATAAACTCACAACATTCATCATTTTGCTAATGCCAGGCTCCTGGAATAAGCTATTAATTGCTTATACAAGGAGAGAAAAAAAATCTTTATCTCGGTGGCAAAATAAAAAGTACGATTTCCTAAGTTCACCCAATATCGACATTTCATTTTGTACACCGCGCACATTCCATCTCTTGTGTGGGTGGCTGTGGTTCTGACTAATGAGCGTGGATCTGATCCAGTCAGCAATTGTTCTGGGTAAAGTTCTGATGCGGTTGCATGTTTTTCCAAACATTTTACCCGTATCTTTAAAACTTTCACTTCATCTCACTTCATTTAAATTCACAGTCATGGGAATTTCACCGGCGTAAAAAAAACCTGAAACAGGCCTGCAGCTGGACCAGCTCCAAAGAGGTTCATGTCTGGGAGTTTAGCAAACATTTACCCGAGCGAGAGTATTTATTGGATAACATGGAGGAGAAGAGTCCTTCTGGAATCTCCGGGAAACTTTTTAGTATTCCTCTCACTTCTTTCACTCAGGGAGAGAGATTATGCGAATAGGCTGTCGGTCCTGGCTCTGTCAGGCTGCTCCTAAAATTGAAGCAGGCCTTGCCATTAGCTGTAGCACCCCAACACACACACACACACACACACACACACACACACACACACACACACACACACACACACACACACACTCCCTTTCTTCTAATCTTAATGATTTTGTGCTTATGTGCTGGATAAACACCAGCATTTTTCTTTGCATTTGTATGAATTCCCATAGAGTGTGTTTAAAACTGAAAAAAAAAAAAACAAAAGTGGGTATTTTTCCATCACGATCAGCGACTGGGTGTTGTTTTTTCTGCATGACTGAGCATCATGGGATATATTTTTCAGGCTGTGTGAATGTTTATCTAGGTTGCATTTTGCCTTTTAGATCCACCGCAAGCAATATTTCTTCCTTTGCATATATGTAGCTCGGGGAAATTATGAGCAATGAGTCTGGCACAAATCCAGCCGACTATTGTTCTGGATCGAGAGGGCTTTAATTGGAACATGGGTTCTGTGGTAGGCAAGCGGTGGAGGATGGGAAAGAGAGAGAGAGAGAGAGAGAGAGAGAGAGAGAACTGGGGCTGAAATGAGGCAAAGCAAATCAGACCTTGTTTTGGTTTTAAAAATGCATACTTTTTTGTAAGCATTTCCTGGCGGCAAGGTAACCAAAATCTGATGTTCAGCAGGATGGCGGAATTTTGTGCAGGAGGGGACGCAGAAGACGCCTTTTTTCTTTCTTTCTTTTTTTTTTTTTTAAAAAACCAAAACAAACCCAGATTACAGTAAGGTGGGCCATGCCGCAGTAGCTGGCGGTGATGGTGATTGATGACCGAGTGTTAACATTAGCAGGCAGAGCAGAGGCAGTGTTCTCCGTGCTGTGTTTAAAAGGGCAATGAAGAGAATGAGAGATTTCTCCAAAGGGTGTAATTACATTGTCAAAATGGCTAACAAAACTCGAAGCGCCATTTAAGGTATTTTGAGTTCACTGCCGCGTGATTCACCCGCTTCGTTTTAATTACATCACTGCCGGGGATCCGGGGTGATGGCACCGAAATAGAAGCCGTCCTCGCGCTCTCGTATTGTTTAGTGTTCACCTCAACCTCCAGAACCTCAGCCTACTTTTACATGTTTTTCACTTACTTTATTTCTAGGCATGTAACACTCGAATTACACTGATACAAGCCATATGTTGCTCGTTCCTGGAAGCACATGTTCCACTCGGGATAGGCCCAGGCCAACTAAAACTCCTCAAACCCACTGTGTCCAGACTGCTTTGGAAAGAGCCCAAGTTAAATACAGTACAGCGCTCAACACTGACTGAAGATTTCTGACCACTGAACAGTTCCTGAGTTATGTAACCAAAAGCATGACCAAAAATTGCAACACGCTGGTTTATTGTATAAAATGTACTAGTACATCATCTTAATGGACGTCTCTTATTACTGAATTGCGACGCCAGGGTGCGGGTTCGATTCCCACCTCGGGATCTGCGTGCGTGTGTGGAGTTTGTGCATGTTCTCCCCGTGCTTGATGGGTTTCCTCCGTGTACTCGGGTTTCCTCCCACGCCGTTCCCAAATTGCATGTACTGTAGTGTATGAATGTGCGCAAGTGTTGACCGGAGATCCTACCACAGTTATGGGAATAAATACAGTACAGTGGTCACCAATGGACTACAGAGGTTCCCGGATGGGTGGATTAATTTAGATGATAATTGCTAATGCTATTAATGACGCATTTAGCAGATCTCAACTCTGATTGGTCCGAATTCTGTTTCATTTTCGAATAATGTAATCTAAGTAGTGGGTGTATGTAATGTACGTAAAGTAATGTAAGTAAAGGCTGTCCTGTAAGTCCAGTGTCAAGTAAGGAAGAAAAATTAGCAACATAAAAGAAATCGTTTAGCATTTTTTAAATTATTTTTCTCAATACACAAATTGCTTTTGGTAGAATTATTGCGATTTTTTACAATTTTTTTTTTTTTTGCTTAGATAATCATAAAAGGTTTGTAAAAACATAATATACTTTAATCTCATGGCGTTTGACTTATGGGACATACGGCATTGTTTATACTGTATAGTATAGTCACTATTTCTATTTCTATCCATAGCTACAGTGTTTATTTTATTAATCAGATTTATTAATATTAATTCTTTCAGATTTTCTTCATCTGCTTTTTTCCAGAGTGTATTTAGTACTAATAAAATAACCTCAATTAGTTTAGGATTGACCAAGATAGTGGTGGTGGAAGTAATAATATTATTAGTAATAATAATAATAATAATAATAATAATAATTGTTAAGATTCAGTTCCGTAATAAATCCTGCAGAAAGAAGCCGTAGCTTTCATGCAGCGAAATAAGGCAGAACAAATCATCAGCCCGTTTTCAACACCTCATTCTAAATAGGACCAGTCAAATCAGGCACCTGTCACAACTCTATGCACACACACACACACACACACGCACACACGCACACACGCACACACGCACACGCACACGCACACGCACACACATACATTCACACATTCTCACGCTGACACACACTAGCACTGTCACGACAAGTCTCTCTATCACCTCTACTCAGAACACTAATGGGCCTTCTCATTCAGCTGTAGCTTTCAACACAGGCACAAAAGTTGTACTCACACACACACACACACACACACACACACACACACACACACACACACACACACACACACACACACACACACACACACACGGTTCATTATTATTTAATAAAAGCTTATCAGAATAATACGCCTTGTCTTTCTTTTCTTCCCCCAAACCACAAAGCCTTGCTGAGGTTCGTTCCGGATCGGCAAAGTAAATGGGCCTTAGTTTGCTGCTACTTTTTTTTTTTTTTTGTTCTCCTCACTTCTGAAGTCTCACCAAAGCTCTAATACCAGCCGTGAAATCCTCCCTGAAAAGCTGTTTTGTGGCTGCGCGCTCCTTCCGCCGAAGGGCGAGGCAGCCTGGCAGAAGCAGTGGTCAGAGCGAGCGGCTCTAGTTCTGTCATGATCTCTCACATCTGAAAGGATCAAAGCCGGGTGGTCACGCTTTCATCTGCACTTATAGCTTGGGACAACGCGGTGCTCCGTATTCCTAGCATGTTTTAAACTTCGCGTGTGACTGACTGTAGAAAACATGGACAAGCATGAAATGCAACAAATGGCCTTTTTAAAAAGCACTTGTTCACAAAGACTGTTCCGAGTCACGCACTCGAGTTTAAAAGCTTAATCAATACTGTTTTTTTTTTTTGACCTCTAAGATTGAATAAAATAAACTGCACATTAATAGTTTGGATGGGAAAGTGGTGAGACACTGGTGAGGCTCTGAATGAAAGACAGGAAGCAGAGTTGGAGATAGCAGAGATGAAGATGTTGAGGTTTTCTTTGGGAGTGACGAGGATGGATAGGATCAAGAAGGGACAAGCCATGTTTGCTGTTTTGGCCAGATTGAGGTGCTTTGGAGAGATTGTGGATGTATCGGTAGAAGGATGCTGAGGTTGGACCTGCCAGGCAGGAGGACCAGAGGACGTCCAAAGAGGAGATTTGCTGTATGGATGCAGTGAGAGAGGACATGAAGTTAGTTGGTGTGAGAGAAGAGAAGAGGATGCAGAGGACAGGGTTGGATGGAGGCAGATGATTCACTGTGGTGACCCCTGAAAGGGAACAGCTGGAGAAAGAAGAAGATACGATAGTGAAGACATACTGCTGTATTATGAGATACAACCTTATTTTTGGAGTGACCGAAATAAAAACACATAACGAGAAAAAAAGAAGAACGACAAGTTGAGAATGGGGGACATTTAGGACGGTCAGATAAACGTTCTCGACAGAACCCAGACTGAAGGGATGTCTTGCGCTAGAAAACAAGTTCTAAGTAAGAAAAAGCAAGAAAAGGAACGCTCTCTGCCTTGAGCACGGCTGTCTGAATCCAAAGACACATCTGAGGTCTGAACACTGACATGTACTTCTCACGCCGAGTAAAACTAGTGAATATACGGGAACGCCGCGAGCGTAAGGGTACGGGTGGAGAGGAAAAACCTGTGAAAGTACTGTAGTGTGTGTGACGGTTGGAGCATCACGCCTCTCTTCACCTAAAAAACAAAAGGTCCAGCAGCCTGATTACGGAGGCCCTCGGCAGGGAACCGGCTCCCAATCAAAGCCGCATCAGCTGCCCCATATGCCACGATTGCACTTCTCCTCCTGCATAGCGTCAACCTCCTGCGGCCATCACGTTCTTTATTTTCTCATTCTCTCAACTAATTCGGCCTAATGCAGGCGCGTGGGCCCTTAATCTGGGCCAGAGAAATGCTCTGTGACACTTCATTTGCCTGCCACGGCACTTTAATAAGGCTCTCAGCCCAGACGCTCGATGTCCACAACACGGCTCTGACACACTAAAACGGATCAAATGAAATCTCATCTCCGAGACGCCGTAATGGAATACCGCCTCCCAGAAAGTTTTCAGCTGTTGCATTCGCGTCTCCATTGTGCATTCTATTGTGACAAGTGAGCTGTGTGTGTGTGTGTGTGTGTGTGTGTTTTAAATGTATTTACTTACATTTGTTTATACCTCGCCATCTGTCATCTATGGCATCTGGAAAACAAATAGCATCTCGAACAGCCTGCGCAAGACGCATTCAATCTTCAGTTGCTAATAGAACCCGAGCCACGTCACAATGAGCAGTTTTTCCCCATTCGATCAGTTAATAATATTTTTGAGCGCCGCGTGGGTTGTGGCAGGTAAAGCTATAATGTGACACGAGTTAGGCAGTCATCGTCGTTTATGTGAGAAAGATGGATGCTCCAGGCTAGTGCCACCACGCGCGCGCGCCCCATGCATTGTTCTAGAAACGGAGCGCAAGCCGCAGGATGGCTGTTACACCGCGGCAAACTGAAATAGAGAGATATATGTAGTAGTCTTTCTCGCCACTGCTCCGGGACGGCTCGGTGACAAATCGGCTGTTTGTTTGCGGAATATCGATGCCATGTTTGGTGCTGACTCGAAGCTGAGCCAAGCAGTTTGGGATGGTCTCAAATCACCAAGCAGTGTCACTTTTTTTTTTTTGCAAGCAAGAAAGACTGTCGAAAAACATGGCACACTTTTCTAACGACTGCTTGTGCCATATTTTTTATTTATTTATTAAATTTTTTGGGGAGTAGAAAAGTAGAACGTATTTTCTATAGACCACCACCGCCACCTTAAAACACAAACACTTGTCTATACAGCAAAAAGAAAGCAGGGATGTACAGTAAAATGTTCCCTGCGCAAGCACTGTAATTCAGTTTCCTTTGTTTAATTGAATTTCCCCCCCAAAAAAGGAAAACAGGGTAATGTAATGAGATAAAAATGAAAATACAGAGAGCATTAAAATAATCATCTAATAGCATTGTAGTATATATCAGCATTATGTTGATGTAGGATTAGTTAATGACCCAAAAGTCTAGAAGATAAAAGAACTTATTTTTAATAATCATAATAATAATAATAATAATAATAATAATAATAATAATTATTATTATTATTATTATTATTATTATTATTATTATTGTTGTTGTTGTTGTTGTTGATAATAATAATAATATTATATATAGGTTTTACAAACATATAGCTTTTACAAACATCCTGAATAATTCTAATGCTTAAAGGAACTCATTCAAAGTGCAGTTACATCCTTGGCCTCAGAGTGGCGCAGTGGTAAAGTGCTCGCCCTATCATCCGGCGATCGCGAGTTCGATTTCCGGGAGATGCTGTAACCTCTCGCAGCCGGAGGCTTAGAGAGAGCCGATTGGCCGAGCTCTCTGAGGGGAGGGATGAGAGGTACTTCGTGCTCCCACATTAATCACGGCTTTACAGCCCATCAGGGGCGTCTGTGAGCTCAGGAAAGCAGCGTGTGTTACGCCGCCCCCAATGGTGCGTGAGCCGTTCGAAAAGATGCGTTCAGCTGGCGCCACGTTGTCCGGAGAAACATGTGATAGTCTTCGGCCCTCCCGACTGAGTGGTAGAAGTAGCTTAATGTGGAGCCCCCTAGTGACGGGGAGGAATTGGACACAACTAAATTGGAAAAAAAAAAGTTCAGTTACATCTTAAAAAACACATTCGTCATGAGTCTGTGAAAAGATGACTTTGTGTGTGTGTGTGTACATAGATATGATGATAAAGTAAACAAATCAACTTATGTATGGGATACTCTGTAGTGTCGGGGCTCTGCTTACAGGAAGTCCCCAACATACAAACAAGTTCCGTTCCGAGAGATCGTTTGTAGGTTTAGTTTGTTTCGTAAGTCCAACAAACATTGTCAAGGCACTAGGATACTAACACAATTGGTTATACACAGTATATTACAGTACAGTGTTGTTTAGAATCGTGCCAATGGTTGAACGATTCATGTTAAAGGAACGAGCGATGTCTGCCATCTCTTCACCTCGATCCATTCAATCAATTATTTAAATTATTTAAGTCTCCATCGTTATTGCTTTGCGCTTATTAGCAGTTCCAGCTTCATCGTCGCTGCTTTTACACTTCATTTCAGACATCCTGGGCTAGTACTGCACTTGCAGAGGATGTACGCCAGACATGTGATCTAACTTCCGCAATCGAACATGCGCGAATGCATGTTTGTATGTTCAAAAGTTCGTAACTTTGTGAATGTTTGTATGTAGGGGACACTGCATTTGGTTTAACATAATACAATGCATTCCACTTTTATTATTAGCATATAATATTAATAGCACTTGATCCAGCACATTATTTCTTTCTATTCTATATATCTTCTTTTCTAGTACAGTAATATGATAAAGTTTTTAGTTTTTTGTTTTTGGTAAATGAATGTTCCCTCCTATAAAGAAAATGTGCTTAAGGATAAATGTAAATTTCTGCATTAAACCCTCGCTATATGCACTCCTCAGAATATGGCCCAAGGTGTGTTCACCAAAACAAGTTCATTGTCTGTGGCTTGTACCATTTGTAATTCAGTACAGCTTGGGTTTTACTGCTTTGTTTTCATCCCTACTCCTAAAACCCCACATTATTATTCAGTTACTCACGATCAAGAATGTCTTTCAGCAGCTTCAGCCATCCTAATAGTAAGGGTGTATAATTACGGGAGTAAGAAATATAAGTCACCGATGCTGTATGTCCTCCAAGCTGACGGAGTTGACCTTGATTTCCAAGTGCTGCTTGATTGAAAGCCTGAGATCCAGACTAACCTGAAGTGGAAGAACACACTCATCTCAGGCCAGTCTGCAGCCTCGGAAACAAAATGCTTAGCATCCTGAAAAGGGTTTTTTTTTTTTTTTTTCCCCCCCCAACAATCTGTGACAGGCTCGGTTTTATTAACTGACATCAGAGAAAAATTGTATTCGGGTCATTTCGACTGGAGAATAGCAGCGTGGAATAAAAATGTTCAGATGTTGTTGAAAATGCGAGCCAAAAAAAAAAAAAGATCCTCTGATGCGGATTCACAGCTGTGCACCATCACAGGAAGGGCTTTTGCGCATCTGTTTCTTTAGTTATGTTTGCCATGTAAGTAATCGAGGTAAAGACTCGAGGTATTTTGAGTGTTTTAAGTGCAGATTGTGTTTTAAGGTTTATTAATTAAGATTTATTAGTTACAGTTTTCACTGCGTTAGGTAGCATTGACATTTGATAAATTTGAAAGTTTTAAAAAGTAATTATGTTTATAACATGCTAAATAATTTAGTTTTGTGCATACAAGCAAATCAAAAAAAAAATTTTTTTGTACCTTTTTTTTTTTTTTTTTTGCATGTTTATAATGTAAAGGCTGATAACTGGCTGAAGTCTACTCTCCAGGAATGAATATTAAGCCTCAGGTCTGAATTTTGCCGCCTTAAAAATGCAAAATTGGGGGATTTGGTAGATTTTAAACTAGGCTTATTAACTGAGTGCTGGAATTGGCGAGTAGCTCAGATGGAAACACAGCACACGTGGTTTGAATATTAAACTTGGTATGTACTCATACCAAGTACCTAGTACTCTATGTACTAAATCTTTGTGGTCGTGTCTCTGGTTCTTTCTATAGGAATGCTGTAAGCATATTAAACGTAAAGCATTACAGAGTGTTTAATAAGAGGTGAACCATTGGGACGTCTACAGTTAAGTACTGATCAGAGCATGAGGGTTAAAATGAAACTATCCAATCTGAAAGTACACAAACATGTTCCATTATCACTACACCCACACATAATCAAAGATTAATCTACAGCATAATATAGAGTACAGTAGAGTATATTCATATATAATACACAGGAGAGACCTTGCAGAACTAGCAGTTCTTATTCGTTCGCTGACCTTCAGTGTGCGGACCACGGAGCGCTGCAACATCACAAGAGGCCATACCCTGGTTAGAAAACATGACCTCCAGCTCTTGTGTGAGAAAAAATAAATAACTAAAAGAGCAAGAATCAGGAGCAGGAGACTTCCTGCTTGTGCTGTATGAAAGCCTTGGAGCAGGAGCACCGTGCAATTTCAAAACGGCTCCATTTCAGTTCCGTTCAGCTCCGATGTTTAAATTCATTAAACTATTGATGCTGACCAGCTGAGGACGCGGTAGGATGTTTAAATAACGCGAACGGGTTTGAATCTTTAGGTCGAGACGAGCATGCTAAGGCTCACAGCAAACACGCCAGGCTTTACAGGAAGCAGTGGTGCTGCTGGGTTTAGCTTAACACAGTTAGCGGTGCGTCTCCGCACCAGCTTTCCGTTGCGTACACAAACAGCGTAATCAGCCTGCCGGCTTTCCTTAAACCTCCCCGTTTCTGAAGAAACAACATATAATAGTATAGTGTGCTAGTATAGAATAGTATCATGCACAGTCATCCATAACCGAGATTTACCTTTATGTAAAATCAAACAGAAAGTTAGAAAAAACAAAGCTGAAAAGCATCAACCAAATGTCAAAATGAGCTTCCTAATTAATCAGCGAGATGCACACATTCCCTGATTATCATTTTTAATGCGGGCTCTTAGGAAAGTCAATTTTCTCTTGAGCCTCCAAGCGTAGTAAAATAAAAGTTTATTAAGACAGATAAAGGCTGCTGTTTGTCTCCGCGTCTCATTCGGAGTCATTTCAAGGCGCGTGTGTGTGAGCGCATGCGGTTTATTATCCCATCCCGCTTTCTCTTAACTCCATAGAATGAAATATGTCAAAAACCGAGCACGAGCATCAGGGTTGAGGCTATTATCCTTTACAAAGACGCCTTTTTTAAATCCTCCCATCTGTGGAGTCATTAAACTCCGAGAGGTCGGGTAGTGCACGATCGAATCCGTAATAGTTTTTTAACCCTGTGTTACTTGTTTTTCTGTTTAAGTTCTGTTGAATTAGCCGGCTAATCTCAATAAGGTAACAAGATTAAGAAACAAAAGAGCAAGCTAATAAAAGGGACTGTAACATGACGACATTTAGTGTAAAGCGGAACGAGAGTTCGGCTGAATTAGATTCCTTCCCGGGTATTGAGTCACAAATACACAAGAGAGTGGAGGAAGTTCGGAGCATGAAAGAAGTGAAGAGTTTTTAAACTTCTGAAAAGAACTTCTTTGTCTATGCAGGGGGAAAAAATGAGTAATAGATACTGTACAGTACATACAGTAATGTTCTGATGAGTGGTGTAATCACAATGTGAAATTTACAGAACCATCTCGGTATTTAATTGTTTTATTATCATTTTTTTGTTTTTTAATACAATGGTACCTCAGGATTTTCGCCTTAAGAATTTAAATTTCACAAGAAATTTATCTCGGCATATTGTACGAAGCATTTTTGGCGACTGAACTGAACGTTGGCTATGTCGCACATCCGTCCGGTAGCCGCTCAAAACACGTTTTTCGTTTTTTTTTTTTTTTTACATTTTGTGCAAGATTTAGTGAAAAATAGCACCATGAGTCCCAAGAATTAGCAAAGAAAGTAGCAAGAAGTAAAAGGAGCCGCTTTTTCTCATTTTAGCTCATTTTTAAAGCAGCGGGTGTGAAGAGGAATCATAAATCAAGTCAAGTCAGGTAGGCTTTATTGTCATTCCAACCATATACAGTTCAGTAGACAGTGAAACGAAACAACGTTCCTCCAGGACCAAGGTGTTACATACATGCAAACAACGTAAATTAGCAACGCAGATTGATTAATGAAGGTCACGTTAGGTTTATTGTCTATTCAAGTCATATTTTACTTAATTTTTCTGTCTTTTCTAAACGTTTTGATTGTTTTTAGATGCAAACATATGATTATAGAGTTGGAAATTGGTAATATTGGTAATATTTCTGGGTGGCTGGAACGGATTATGTACATTTACATTATTTCCTATGGGAAAATGCGTTTCGCAATATGAAATTTCACCTCCGGAGCAGATTAAACTCTGAGAGTTACCGCTGTACTTTTATTCACTTATAGTTGAGTTCAATGTTGAGGAATATCAGTTGTTATGAAAAGATTTCTTATTATTTACAGTATCACAGAAATAAACTGACGTTCCCTCAAATCTGAACCAGAAATTTTAGACTTGTCTATCTTGAACGCTTCTCCATAAAGTAAACATGAACGTAGTGAACACACAGACACCGACAGTTCCTTATGTAAATGTTACTGTAAATAAACATCTGTACATAGAGCTTGCTAGCTTACCTGGTTTTAACTAAAATTTAGAAATTGCACATTTCGAAATCCTTTATTACCCGGTCATATGGCGTGCTCGTGCCACCTTTTCCTGCGAATGAATTTGTTAGCATAAAAACAATAACGCATTATAACGAGTGCTTTCATATAAACCAGAAGAGAGAGTTCAAAAGCACTACTGTCTGACAGGGTTCAAGGCATCCACACCGTGCTGGAAATTTCTCACATGTATTCGTTGATGGCGTTTGGCGAGCAAGCTGAGTGGATTCGCTTCACTTCGAGTTCTGTGAAAATGAGCTTCTCTTAATGACATTGCAATTGATTTTGCAACTGGCAGATAGTTGTAGTCTGCTGCCTCGCAATAAACCATTTTACTCCTGAGCAAGACTAAGCTGTCTATTCTGTTTGGTCTCAGTAGACGTGAAAGCTAGCGTGCACCGGCCCAGCCGAACCAGAATGCAAATCTTTCACACACACACAAAAAAAAAAAAAAAAAACAATGGAGAGGGAAGACATGTCCTCTAAAACACGGCAGACTTGCAACGGTGCCGTTCATCACACGGATTAATTATGCTCGCTATCTTGAGCTCACAGGAACGCAAAGATTATGAAAAATGTAATGGCCATTGTTTTGGGGTTTTTTTTTCCTCCTCCTTTCTCTTTCCTGGTGCTTGTATTAATATGGATTAAGCCATAAACCTCGAGCAGGGATCTTCGGGAGCATTCCTCTTCTGCAAGCGCCATTATTCCCGTTGAAGATGTGTTGAATATCTGAACTGACAGAAGGATTACATAATAATAGATCATTCCCCGTACGCGCTTACTGCGGGTGTGTCGGCTCGCCTAGGACAACACGGTTCCTCACTGGGCAGTAAGGATTCAGAGTTGTATCAGGATTTATTTGAGGGAAGTTACACATGTTCAGAATGAGGAAAATGAATTCTTAAGCTTAAGCCCATTTTCTGGGCGCGCTATTCAGACACAAATTGCCTGGGTGCATTTCACACCGCTAAGTGTTCCAGGTGTTCTTTTGGAATAGAATTCAAAACTAGCATCAAGTCTAATTGCCTTTTTAAACATGAAAAAATCAGGGGATAGAAAATATGGACTGAAAAGGAAACTCTGTGTTTTTCTTTCTCTCCTGTGAAGAGAGACTATTTAAAAATGAAAAGAAGAAAGAAGTCTAATATAGAACCTGAAAGCATCATGCTGTATGAATAGTCTTGTAAGAGGAATCACTGCACATTTGGTTTATTTGAACTTCATTATTTTGAAAGGAATTACATTTATTTGAAGGAATGTTGTACAATGCTATAGGGAACTCCGGTCTTGTGGAATTCAGCACCGCACGCTATCGACTTACATTTTATATAAATAAATCTCAACATGTTGATTTCGGGCAGGCGTGATAGCTTAGTGGTTAGCACTGTCGCCTTGCACCTCCAGGGTCCGGGTTCGATACCCACAGCCTCAGGGTCAGTGTGCATGTTCTACCCGTGCTTGGTGGGTTTCCTCCGGGTACAAAGACATGTAGATTAGCGCTCCCAAATTTCCCATAGTGTGTGAATGAGTGTGTCTTGTGATGGATTGGCACCCTGTCCAGGGTCTACCCTGCCTTGGATCCTCCTGGGATAGGATCCAGGCCCCCGCGACCCTGTAGACGGGACAAATCAGTATAGACGGTGTCTAGTGAGTGAGTGATGTTATTTCTGGTGTTAGTGTATATTTTTCATATACTGTAGCACCTTTCTTAAATTTAAAATGCCTTAAAGGAATCCATGAAATATCAGGAACAAAAAAGGAAAAGAAAAATAAACATGAATCAAAGATAAAGCATACATGATTCAGAATCCATAGACATGGCCATGTACGTACTGTATAGAGGACAAACTAAAACAAAAAAAAATGACAGAGGATGGATAGCATCCCAGAAATAATAATAATAATAATAATAATAATAATAATAATAATAATGATAAAAAAAGGAATAGGCAACACAAGAAGGATGAAGCGCCTCAGCATGGGAATTCAGATGAAAATGATTTGCCTTTGCACTGAGTGAAAGCATGTGAGGTTTTTATTCATGTTTAAAATCTGAAACGCGGAAGACATCACAAAGAGTTCGAGGTGGTGTAGGAGTGAGTTGGTTATTCGGAATGTTTGCTTTATTATAATTTAAACAAGACTCTACAGGTAATAACGTTTGACATTTGATTGCGGATATTCTGAACGGCTTTTTTATGGACGTTTTCCATTCATTTATGCAAGAAACACTTTGGCTAATTAGATGAGCATATATTTGCATGCTTAATGGTGCTCGGAATCTAGTTGCCTGATGTCAGAGTTAAAATATTTGTTTTTTTGTTTTTTTTGTTTTTCGGAAAAAAGAAAATGCCATTCACTATTGCCATCAACCGCTGCAATCCAGAAAGTGTTCTGTATGTGCGCAGACGCCCTGCAGAGCCGGTACGGTTCACTGACTCATTCCCTGACCTTGACTGCCATGACCATGGTGCACTGCAACAATGCCATGGATCATATCCTGGTTAGATAACATGACCTTCAGCTCCTGTGAGGAGGAAAAAATAGAGAATCGTTACCAGTAGCCAATAATCTTTTTTTTTTTTTTTTTTTTTTTGTATATATACTGTATGATTGTGAAGTCGCTCCGGCCGTACAGTCAGATTTCATATAAACAGCTTCAGATGCTCCGTTGCTCCGAGTCAAGACTGTAATTAAACTGGTGGAAATATTGGTGCGGACTTGGCTCCGAATCTGATATGACATGTTTAAATAACACAAATGGGTATGAATCATTAGGTTTAGGCAAGCATGCTAATGCTTACAACAAACACGCCAGCCTTCGAGGGAGCAGCGCTGCAGCAGTCTAAGCTTAACGCAATTATTGGTCCGTCTCCGAAGCAATATGTTCATCAGCTTTCCGTTCCATACATAAACAGCGTAATTAGCCTGCCGGCTTTCCTCAAACCCCACGTTTCAGCAGAAACAGCATCGCAAAGGTTCTGTTACACGCAGTCACCCATGACAGAGCTTTTCCCTTACAATAAAGGAGACTTGAAATGCAGGCGAAAAACTACAAGATTCAACCATAAACCAAATGTCAAAATGTCACACTGTAGCTTTTGAAAGGAAGCAGCCCTTGTCCTTTCTGATTATTTGTGTGAGGTTTTCAAAGCTAACACCTGTATAGAGAGCGCTTCTGCTTTTCATCAGTTACAAAAAGTGTGAAAGCTTTATATGTCACTGGGATCCAGGCCTTTCAGTCATTCCACAATAACAAACCCATATGTTCCCACACTTTGCTGGGGTGTGGTAGTCATGCTGCACGCTTTATTCCTGCCAGTTTCACAGCGTTCAGTGAAGGATGATTTGAGGTACCATGAACATCTTTGATGGAAAAAAAAAAGGCAAATAAATGTTGGGTACATGTTTCTATTTATTTTGGGTCAAATTTATATACAAGGGGGTCAAAGATACTGTATACAGCACACCTGAAATTTGACGTTGGAGTGTCATTTTAACCTTGAAGTTTCATCCATAACCAGCTTTGATGTGTATTTGAGGTGATGATTTAAAGTCATGCTGAAGAATGTTTAAGAAATATTTTATCCACTTTTTTTATGCTATGCACCAGTTGCACCATGTTTCACAGACAGGACATTGTTCTTATGGATTGACTCCCTCAACTTTACACCTCCAAACATACCTATGGTCAAATCTTTTCTCAAGAGGACTTTATCCATGCGATTTGATGCAAACTTTAGCTGAGCGTGAATGTGGGGATTTTGGAGCATCCATCTTTGTTGGACGGCAGCTTTGAGACTCCTATAGACAGTGACCCTGTTCTTCCATGCCAGTCGTGAGCTTTGGTGCTTTCCTGGGTTGTTTATGGCCATTCAAACCCATTTCCTCCCAGCTGAAGGTGACCGTCTGTATCTTATTTATACCTTGGCAAAGTGGCTACACCTCCTATTAATTTGTGTTTAATGTGCACACAGATTGCATGAAATCTGTAAATGTTTAAATATGGTTCCAAGAGACATTTCTAAACAAGATGTCCATCATCTTTCTCAGATCCTTGGACTTTCCCCATTTTATTGTGTCTTGGTCAATCCACTGTATTTGGCACAGAGAATCATGATTGCTAGAAGGCAGTTAAGAGGCCTTGGGCTCGGCATTATGGGACTTTCTGCAACATTATGGGACATTATGTGACTTTTATTAATTAAGCAACATTAAGATATGTAAATGGTGACATCAGCATACTGTACTGTACTTTTTAAGAGACTGTCTTTTACTCAATATGTGCAAAGTAATTAATCAAATGCATTCTGTAAATGTTTGTTAAGAGTATGTTGCCATGATCTGTAGTTGGGTAGCACTAATGATATACACAGGAACAATTTCCAATTTCTATATTATAATATATCAATACAGCTTAATTATTTATGTACCGTTGCATCTCCTTTACATTTAGAAACGTCAAAACATCTATGAACTCCAAGAAAGAAAACCTATAGACACACTAATACTAGTTAATACTTGTACGTTCAGAGACACACTGATATTACAAGTGAAAGCATCGACTATTCCTTGCAGGTCATGAAAAGTTAATTACTCATAATACTATCTTCATACAGGGTGATTATGTTTATCACTCACTTCCCTCCTCATATGTTCTAGTTCCATGTCAGATTGGTATTGCTCACTGTTAGCTCATCGGCTGTTCCTCTGCCTGCGGTGTTGCACATACCGGTGCGGTGTTGCACGAGAGAGTCATTACAGATACCGGGGTTTTTATGGGCGATCTGGAGTGATTATAAACCCACATCTGATACACCGACCCTGAGATTGCTCTAACCAGAACAAAAAAATGTAAATGCTCCTTGTGGTCCTGTAAATGCCCAGTTCAAAAACTCGAAATCTCTTTATTTTTGTATTTCATTTGGGCAGAGATATGCAATAGATTCTGTATTTATAAAGAGTTTTCTGATGCTTCAAATCACCACTTGTAGCTATGTTATTATTATTATTATTATTATTATTATTATTATTATTATTATTATTATTTAGAGTGGTCTTGCTGCTCTTGGCAGAGTTGTCTTGCACGACCGCATGAGTAATCCAAAAATGCCAAATGGTTGGAAATTGCATAGTTTTTTTGTAAAAAAAAAATTTTTTTTTAACAAAACTCCCATTTTCCTGCCTACAATCTTGTCTCCATAAATCCTCTACTATTATTCCAGCAACAATGAAGCAGCCGAGTAAGGCTCTGAACAAGAGAAGATGAAGCCTATCGTTCATCCTTTCATTTATTTCTGCATATTATAAAAGACTGGTTGCAGGTAAAACATGAAAAATTGTGGTGTCTTAATCACATTTATGTAAGGAGAGATCAATGCTTCTCCGCACAAGAGAATATCATTCATTCCTCTGACCTTTTCGTCTCGTAGCACCTCGCTTTGAAGTTTTCTGATTCAGGCTTGAAAGATGGGCATCTAAGCATGCAAAGCATCTGATATAGTGAAGGTTACACCATTTGCTAGTTATAAATATACATGCGAGTTTAACTTGTGACATCTTGTTTGAAATTGTATCCCTGCGTTACTAAAGGATAAAACTGCAGTACTTACAGCAGCTCTGTTAGTGCACAGTGCGCGCCGAAGGGCTTGGAAGCCGGACCGTGATATAGGAATCAGTTTAAATGAGAATCTTTATACTGGCGTTTTCAAGGCAGTACACTTATGATTTATTAAAAAGTCATTAAATCCTTTATACATAATTGTACAGAGTACTATTGAGTATTGAGTTCATTCCATCACTGTACTATAGGAAGAAGGCTTTAATAACACTTATAACTTTCACAGCACCCGCAGGATATATGGGTTTATTATAATCATATCATATATATAATTATGCACAAGATGTGTCATGTGTATGAATGTAGTTTTCTAGATATCTTCTCCGGATGATGGCGTAGGAGGTCAGGGTGGTGGGGTGGCATGAGGTTTCTCGCTTAACTCAAACTCAGCATTGGAGTCACATACTGTTCTGTATATGCAGTGCATTTATTCATTTTATTCATATTATAATAGGGTAGAATCCTTGCATTAAAAAAAATAATAACTTCTAAAGAGTAAAACTAGAGTTTCAGGAGAACATATGCGCATGAAAGTACTGCTAGCCTAACAAAGCGCTAAAAAGCTTTCAAGCCATTATCGTGCTGCTGCAAGTGGAAACCTTGACATTGTCACAGCTGAGAACGTGACTATTCTGGCTCTCTAGGTGTGAACGTTTCTTCTGGCTGGTAACTGAAAAGACCTCGTGTTTAGTAGCGACAAAATTAGCATAGCATGAGGTAAAAAGTACCTCACAGTGACATGTTTTTTGTGGCATGTTCGCGCAATTAAAAGTTATTATGGATCACAGAGAGTTTGTAAGTGCTGCCTGGGGGTGTAAGAGGGCAGAATTAATAGGCTGAAATGGTTCGAGCAGGCAGGTGGTCTGGAGAAAGGTCACACGCTTTTCAACCTTTCTCGACTTTCACCTTGAGTTCTAACCAAAAATCCTTGCCATTTTCCTCCTTGTTCCTTTTCCACTGACCTCCAGAGACGCACTGCGAACATGGTGGTTTTGGATACATTAGACATTTACTGACATTTTGTGATCTTTTATGATTCACTCCCCCCTTTATCATGGAAGCCCACTTCTGCTGGAAAAAGAAAAGAAAGAAAACAAAATTCGTACATCTCTTAAACTTCCAGCTTGTGTGAGACTTCAAATGTATCATAGAATTCAATATAAATTTATTTCAAACGCTTGCTTCCATGTCTATACTGTATATATATCTTTTTTTTTCTTTTTTTTTTTTTTTTTTTTACAATATATATTTTTTTGTTTTCTGACTATTATTCTTGTATTATCTCAATTTTGGTCTTTTCAGATTGTCTTTTTAAATGTACTATCATAGAATTGCCTTACCGTCTCAAAATTCTGAATTCTCAGACATTATTATTAATATCTCAGATTTCTGACTTATCTCAGAATTCATACCTATCTCAGACTTTTCCACATGACCTCACACTTCTGACTTATCTCAGAATTCTGAATTCTCAGACATTATTATTAATATCTCAGATTCCTGACTTATCTCAGAATTCATACCTATCTCAGACTTTTCCACATGACCTCACACTTCTGACTTATCTCAGAATTCTGAATTCTCAAATCTTGACCATTTCAGTCAAGATTGAGAGATAAATTCATATAGAGAATTGTTGCAATCTAACTTAAAAATATGAAAATACATTTTAAACTGTACGGGGAAAAGTATGAATTATAATGATAACTTTGTCTCCGATGAGCAAGCCAAGAGCCATGATGGCAAGGAAAATCTTCCTGAAATGACAACAGGCGGAATCCTTGAGAGGAACCAGACTCAACAGGGAACCCATCCTCATTTGTGTGATATCAGACAGATTGATTTGCAGTCATACTGTGGGTCCACTTGTTGTTGGAAACATGGGTACATGGGAATTTCAGTCCTAAACTGCAGTTACAAGCCGGACAAAAACTGACCTAAATATCCCAATCCAAGACTATCTTTATGGCCATGAAGTGGAACTGTCCTCAGTCACCACACGCATCCCAAGCAAGCCATATGGGGCCATCCTCAGCAAGTAAAAAAAAAGAAAAAGGTATGCCAAGTATCTTAAATCCTAGCATGCCAAAGCATACTTAAGTGTCCTTGCTCCAGACTAATGACTAGTATACTTGAAGTTTGCTATTTTGGAACAACTCATTTTTTTCCTACTAAGTGCATTTAAGTTGTAATTATATACCAAAGATACCAAAGCACAACTTTAAGTTTATTAAGTATACTTTTGTGTGCTAAAGTGGAACAACAAGTATACTTAGTACACTTGTAAAGTATATGGCCGTGTGTGTACTAACATACATACCTTACAGTAATTGATGAAGTAAGTATATATTTGATGTATTGTAAGTACCTTACAGCAATCCTTACTGTGTTACAAATGCATAAAGTACACTTTATGGTTAATACAAATATACTTTATTATATCATACAGTACACACAGTCTTCTATAATACTGTATTGCAAATGTGTAACCAGTGCACTAAAGGTATAAAAATGAACCTTCATACGAAAGGATAATATACACATGCTGAACGCATTTTCTACACTATAACGTGTTTTTGAAACACATTATATCAGTAATTATGAGGGGAATTTTATTCATGAGTTCAACAGATTTCATTTGCACAAGGTTACAAAAAAAACAGTACCATAGTTTATTTGTGTTCAACAAAACGTCAGGTTGTCTTACGAATACACAAACTAAAATTTAAACTGTTGTCTAAACAAAGACAGACATTAGTATTAGAATATACAGGTACAGGTTTAGTTTAAACCTAGTGTGTTGATTCTAACTGTTACAGAGAGCTACGGAGCCTCATACCAGAAGTGAAGTACATAAGATTTAGCAATAACACATTAGACAATACATTCTATAGTTTAAACTATGTACTTAATTAGAAACTACCTAATAAAAACCATGCAGGCAATGATGCAGAATCCAGTCGTGAATTTAAACTATTAGCGGAGGACTGGGGAGCCAATCAGAAAACAGACAGTCTGAACCTGCCCGCCCCCAGTTTCTGATTGGCTGGTGTTGCGCTGATGCTCGTCTCCGGTTGGCTGGAATAGTAGCAGAGTTATAACGCAGCTGCAGTTCGTGCAAGTGTACAGCAGCTTTATGATAGTGAGCGCTCTGAAGAGAGTGAGAGGTCAAACATAAATTATCTTGACCGCGCAAAAGTGATTTTAAATATACTAAAAATACATTGAAAAACAAAGAAGTGTACTTTGGAAATCAGACCAGCCTTTCATTTTAAGTATATTTCCCTATAATATATTTTGGTGTACTATAATACAATTATATCGAAGTATGTTTAAAGTTTAATTCCAAAATTTGGTAAAAGCATGATATTAGTTTACTTTTTATATATTCATTGAAGGTACAACTTTTTGTTAGTATATTTGCAATGTACTATCGAAGATTTCAATATATTTGTAATATAATAAAGTGTATTTTTTTCACTAGGAAAGACAGCATCTAAATACACCAGTTCACCATAACACACTATGGCGCAAAACTGTTGAGTTCATAGATCACTAGTAGTAATTTAAAATCAGCGTGGAATTGATTGAAGTGTGGATAATATAGTGGTGATGTGCTCATATCTTGTGCTTCTAGTAAGGCCTCGTATAACATTCATATAGTTAGGCCTTACGGTAGTAATAGAGCAGCATGAGGTAGTGATATTCTATATGATTTCTTATCCTGGCAAGATTTACTAATAATATAACCAAATAAACCGGCTGGATTTCCATCTCTGTGTGCATGGAGTTTGTATGTGTATGTGTCTGTGCCCTGCGATGGATTGGCACCCTGTCCGGGGTGTACCCTGCCATGTGCCCAACGTACCGTAAGTCTCCTGGGATAGGCTCCAGGCCCCCCGTGACCCTGAATACAGGATTAAACTGTATAGATGATGATAAGTGAGATAACCAAATAAAGTGCTTGACACACTATCACAGCTAAAAGTAAAGCCTATAGGATCCACTATTTTTAACCAGAGTCAAAATCAGAAATGTATTACCTTGGGAGATAAATCCTGTGTGTTTAATCAACAGTGCAAAGCCATACCTGCTATTTTTAAATATGAATTCAACTCATGTCTATTTAAGTCTTCTCTTATTTTGTACTTTAGCTGTCTGACATGAGCAGTAATCTATCACAGAGCCTTGTAGCTTTTTCTTGCAAGTCTTTTTGTTTCTTTTTGTC